>OY992878.1:140602686-140826090 GCA_963921405.1 Cepaea hortensis
AAACCCGACACCCCACATTGTGCCAACGGCTTCAAGCGGAAGAGCGCAATTGGGAGGGTACAAGCCTTACCCTGGTGCGAGGAAATGCAAGCTAAAGACAAAATGTCATGGCAGGGCAGACCAGGCCCTAAGCCTTGGTTGGCGGCTGGTCTAGGATCGAAGCTCCAACAGGCGGACAGTTTAAGCATTGCTTTGCTGACCCAGCAGCTTCTGCAGCTTGTCTTGTTCCAGATGTAGGGGTGTTACCTTTCCTCTGGAGTAAACTAGGCAGGCAGAGAGAGGGATCATGCTGCATGGGCAACACATGATCTCTATATTTTAGCCCAGGCTTTGTGCTATGGAGAGGCAATACCAACTCCATCCCTGGTCTTAACTGGTCTATATATATATATATATATATATATATATATATATATATATATATATATAAACAGATAGCCACGCCACAGCACGATGATGGTGAAGCAAAGCAACCATCTGAACCCATTGCATAGCTCGGGGTAGGCTGGGTAATTTCCCTGGTTAAAATTGAAAATTGCGCACTATTTGCCCCGGCAATTCAGTTCTGGAACAGCCTCGGCTGGAGGCGGCCGGATCTGCCCTAAATCAGGATGGGAATGGAACTGCTCCCCTCACACCATCCCCATCCAAGAACATGACCAAGCCGTGTCACAGATATCAATGAGACAGGTGCATGAACCGGTGAAGAAGAGAAACAGTCAAGTGAGCTAACTAAAATATGCCTGGCAAAAGCATTTCTGCAGAGTGCTTGCAGTACGTACCAATAACATTTAATAGTTTGCTTAGGATTAGTGTTTGGGATCAGAGTTATAACTAGCCATGAATTTAATAATTGCCTAGAATTCTTTAACAAATATCTAGAATAGTCACTAAAATTAACGGATAAATATTAGAATATTGTTAGAGCTCTGTGGCGGACAGATATGGGAATGAGGCTGCCCGGGTCGCCAGCATAGCACGGCCCAGTTATATTAATAGATCACCTTTTTTATTGCTAGCTTAAATTTGCAGACAATGGACAGAATGTAAACAAGGCTTAGATGAGTGTTTCTGAGCTGCAACAAGAAGTTAATAGGGTGTGTAAGTAGCCTCTAAATGTAAACAGATATGTAGTCATGTAGTCCGAAACAAAAGGCAGGCACCATGAATTAGTCATGGCTGGTCTCCCTGGCCAGATATGAGACCTTCTAGATATCAGATTTAGTGGTTCTTGCCGCGTTGGAAACTTATGGGGTATGTGAACTGGTCGCTCAGAAAGCAATGGCAAACTACTGAGCATAATCTTGCCTAGTACATCAACAGCAGCTGAAAAATGCTGATGTTGACTGGAACGTCCTGTAAGGGATATGGGAAAAAAAAAAGTCATGTAGTGTAATGATTGGTATCCCCATCATAGGGCTGCATGAGTATTCCTTGAAATCAAATGCTGGGACTGGCTGTGACCAATGCAAACGATACATGCCTGATATTAAGAGCCCCAGTCAGTCTTTAATTTGATCCTGCCTTATGATTATTATGTCAATCACATGATGATGATGATCATGATGATGTCATGCATTTTGCCATGGAGTGATGGATTGTGTTTGTTGCTAACTCGGGATTACACTGGTTGATATTTCCACTAAAGTAGGGGCATCCTGTGAGCAAGTACATGGGAGCATATAAAATACCAGTTTGTCAATATGGGTCAGTACACCATGTATTTAAGTGTGTATGCCTATTCATGATGTTGACAGTGGTGAGGTGTATGCTTATCTGTTGTAATCACTGTGACTGTGTTGTGATGGTGGTGATGATGAATGTGATGCTGCCAGAGTACAGGTGGCTAATATGATTGTATCTATCTTTGGTATGAATGTGACACGGGTATCACATGATGATAGCAACAATGTAAGGAGCAATGATTATGATAAGGCCCACAGATGGTGATGATGATGGTGATGGTGGCGCCTATGCCTATCCATGATGTTGGTAGTGATAAGGATAATTTTGTTGATGGCAACATGGGCTGATTAGAGCCTAGCCTCTCTCTGAAACAAAAGGCAGGCATCATCCAGATAAATGGAATATGCCTAAGAGAAGATAAAGAACCAACATACCTTGGAGTAACATTTGATGACAGGCTGACATGGAGAAAGCACATCAACAAAGCAGTAGCAAAAGCCAGAAGGAAAATAGCCATCCTGAGAAAGCCAAGTGGAACCACATGGGGCACCAGTGGGAAAATACTTAGCAAAGTTTATCAACAGAGCATACGACCACACCTGGAATACTGCGTGGTGTTCAACATCAAAAACCACACTACAAGAGCTGGACAAGGTGCAAAATCAAGCACTTAGAGTTATCACAGGAGGGATGAAATCAACCCCTATAGTAGCAATGGAGAAAATGGGGAGGACACAAGCACTGAGAGAGCGCAGATATACGAAAACACTAATACAAGCAGAAAAGTTCCTCAGCTTGCCAGGCAACCTATGAAGAACAGATTTGAAAACTTAGCTATGGAGGCGGTTGAAAAGAAGTAGATTTATCCACCAGGCCAAACGACTCTGCAGAGAAAGCACCGATCTGCCCACAGTAGGTATCCCCCTGAAAACTATTCCAGAACAAACTCCATGGAAAGATGAACATAGACTATCACTATAAATCCAGACAAAAGTGAGAGGAATATTTGAAAAGGAAGAACAGAACAGTGTGCAGCGCAGAACAGCCACTCTCAGCTTCCTTGACAAAGAATACCCCTCTGGATCTGAGTCTACACAGATGGGTCAGCACAAAATGCTAGTCGAAATGGAGGAGTGGGAGCGTACATAGAATACCCAAATAATACTATGGACACAGCTGTGGTGCTATTGACAGATGCAAAATCAGTACTCGAGGCACTCTTGTCTGGGACATTGCCAGTACTAAGGAGACTACTTTCTGAACTTAACAGTCAGCATAAGGTCACCATACAGTGGATACCATGCCACTGTGGAGTACCCGGAAACGACTGAGCTGATCGATTGGATAAGGAAGGAGCAAAAGAAGAACAGCCTGATGTGCCAATTACATACCATCAAAATAAAAGAATCAGTCAGAAAGCCACCAAAACCTGCTCAAGACGACTACCACGTTATGGACAGACCAGAACAAGTCATTATTCTGCGCCTCAGAACAGGACACAATAGATTACGCATCCACATGTATAGTATATTCAAGATTGGTGAATCAGCCATGTGCACTTGTGGATTGGCGTCGCAGACAGCAGAGCACATACTCCAAGACTGCCCAAAATACAACATATCTAGGCAAACCTTCTGGTCTAGAGAGACAACAATGGAACACTCTACGGGCCGCTGAGTGAACTAAAAAAAGACTGTTAGATTGCTTGCTTGCTTGCTTGTTTTCGTTGGCTTGAGCTCCAACGCGAAGTCCTGTATGCCGGATGAAGGCATCCTGTTGTCCAACATCAGTGTGATGTCATACAGGACCTGAGGTTTGCGTGAGTATCCATTGTCCCATGTTTGGCTTATTGGTGTGCAGACTGGTGGTTCCTTGCCGTACAGGCAGACACTCTTCGACTTCGGAGGAATCAGCGATCCTACTGACTTTAGCCAGGACCCCGAAAGGACCTGTTGCCCAGGACGCTCGACGAGGACGCGTCAATAGGTCTTGGCCAGTATATAACCCGGCCCTGGTGCATATGTAAAATTATGTGTATTTGGTTTATCATTTCACATGATGTTGTTTACTTTTGTTGCAGGGTATGACTCCCCAATCGCATTTATGGGGAGGGAACATTCCTGGATTTTTTCCTTTCTCCCCCCCCCCCCCCCACCCCCACCTGACCCAATAGTCAAGCTTTCCATACCTTAGCTTGTGACTGTATGATTAAGATTGCAGTTTCCTAGTTTGACTAATTGGTTGAGCCTTTCATGCTCATGTTTATGCACATGCTCTAGTGAACCATGCCCATGTTCATGTCTTGTCTGGTTCGGCGATATCATGTCTGCCTGCTGTACTAGATGTATTCAGTGCATTTGTCTTGGGGACAAGGTAGCAGTTGTAGCACATCCCACAGTGGGCCTAAATGTCGGACCATGTTCATCTTCACTGATGCATTCTGTGCCTCAGTGCAACATATGCTGTTCCTGGGCCAGGTAACTTAGGCTCATGTTTATGTTTGTGTTTCTATTGTTTTCCTTTTGTGGCCATGGTCTTGTCAGTTCAAAGTATAATTACCCAGTTACAGGTGGGGTATGAGCCATTATCATTGACTTGGTGTCATGCTGCAGTTGTCTTTGCAGCTGTATATTTTAACTGGATGTGTGTTACTCCTGAGCCGCGAGATTTGGTTAATAAAGTTTCATTGTTGTTACTGATGTGTTATGTATAAAATGTTTAGTTTAATCTCTGTTGTTCAACTTGTGTTAGTCCATTGTTTTTCATCATTAAGTTTGGTACAGCCTTACACTGCAATCTATTAAAAGGAAGCAGAAACATTATTCTGATTTCATGCGCAAGGACCTGAACTGATTTTTAAATCTGTACTTTTCTTGTTAACCATGGAGATAGGATGAGATTCTCTTTGTCTTATTATTCTTCTCTTCTTCTATGGCCCATGAGCATTCGGCGCTGTGCTATTATCTCTATCATCTCTGTGTGGTCTCTCTCTCTCTCTCTCACACACACATACACACACGCGTGCGCGTACGATTGCACGCACACAGATATATATATATGTATATAAGGGACACATCTATATATTCATTCATCATGTGCCATGCCAATAAGCGTAGGCAGTCGTATTTGCCATCTCACGTGATCACCAGAGTCGTGGATCAGCTCAATGTTCTTGTCTCGACCATACCACATGGCCAAGCCATCCACGTATTTACTTTTCTGCTTTCCCCTTGTTCTCACCCCCTCGATCATAAAACAATTATTTATTCATATATCAGGGATTAATGACTTGAAATATTAATTGATGGTCATTTTTGAACCTCTTAATCCGGTCTGAACATTTAAGATTACAACAGCAATATGGCCTTTATGTTCCACTCACTAATTAAAATGTTTCCAAGGCACTTCAGTTTTCTTTCTTTAAAAAACAAATAATTAAAATAACATTCATTATCTGATTCTATTTATATGAATGGGTAACAATTTTGAATATTAATGTTATTAAATGGCACAATATTTCAAAAATTATTGTTTACTTAATTAGATTTCATAGTCACAAACAATCTTTGTTCGCAAATAAAAAAGTTAAATTGGCTTAAGTGTTAAAAAACACTGATTGAAGTGTTAGCCCACATTTGATCAGTATGCTCAAACAGTATTTATCTCTTTGTACATATTAAATGATATACTGACACACAAACATTAATATCTCGGCTTAGAATTGACCTACAGGCTTGAACAAGGTAACGTTCGTGGGATTTGTTTTTTTTTTAAAGAGGTATATAACCATGCAGGTGGCATAGATAATTAAAAAGCAATTAAGAAAATGTTACTAAATGAAAATAACTACGCAAAGCAATTTTTTTCAAAATCTCCATCAGCTGATTTTGAACCCTCGGGAAATTGTGAAACGCGTTCACTGCCCTTCAGCCACAGCGCCGGCCAATTTGAGAGGATTAGTTAAGTTAGTATCAGTAACCTCTAAGAAAGCATTCTATAACACAATCTTCCTACCAACTCTATTCTACCAATGCCAAACCTGGACAATGACAGAAAATGAGAAGAAAATATCAAGAAGAGAGAAAATCAGAAATGAAGAAAACGGGACTAAAGTTGGGGTTATAGCAATATAGCAGTGCTAGATTTTATCAGAAAACAGTAGGTTAAATGGTTTGGCCATATATCATATAACTAGATTACCAACTAACAGTATATGCCTCAACAAGCAATGTACAGACCATATGGAAGCAGAAAAAGAGGCCGCCAACGTAAACGTAAACGATGGATAGAGGGAATTGAATTACAGTCACTTTTACAGTCAGAGACCATAGGAACCTCGATAGTAATTATGAAGCCCATACACGGGCACTCTCCCGCTGTTTATGCTTCACCTCAACACCGCAAGGTACAAGAGGAACCTGATGAGATGAGTTAAAGTTAAGTTAGGTGCATATCCTTTACAGGACGTCGCAGTCAACACCAGCATTTTTTGCTGTTGTGTGTGTGTGTGATCTCTTGGCAAGATAACGTTCAGTCCGTTCAGTAGTTAGCCGTTGATTTCTGAAAAACAGGCCTTACTAATCTATTTTGTAAACGAAACCAACGCAACGAGAGACGGTTTGCTGCCAGATCACCTGCAGCTATGTTTAAAACGCGGGTATGTGGGATTACGAACTCGTCCATAACTCAAAACCCACGGAGCCGGCAGAGTTTAGTCAATTTATAAAATGTTACCAAAGTACCTACCGGATATCAAGCAAGCATTATTGTTTTGCATGTCTTGTTTTGAGAATGGACATCTTGTTAAAAATAGGAGCAGGGCACTGCGAAGAAACAGAACAAAAACAGCCAAAAACAAAATCAGTTAGTTAGTTAGTTAGTTAGTCGCAGTTCCAACTTCACAGCAACGGGCCATCCCCATTATGCTCCGTTCCTGTGCCAGTGAATATCACACAAAACGCTCCCCACTGCCCAATGTGAAAAGTGGAAAAGACAGGAGTCTTGACAAACAACAGCCCGCACAGATACACTGTGCATAATGCCGCCGCCAGAATGTCAACACAATAGTCCCCCACAAAACACCCAGTTCATTTCTGATGGAATCGGCAGTCATTTTCCCAACTGGATGTTTCCTAGATGTTCATCCACACAGTCCACGAAATGCAGTTCATCGTCGATGGCAGTGACAGTCAACCAGAAGCCCAGCAGCCACGCATTTCTGCATAAGGCAAGAACAGGTTAACTCTGGGACATAGCCATCTGCCATCGCTCCGAACATGTAGTCACGTTCCAAAAAACCTCGGGCAGATTCAAAAGCATTTCACACGAAACTCACAGCTCAGTGTCGCGCCACGCACTCACTCAGTAGCAGGGCGACGGAACTATCAAGAAAATCAGTTGTCCACGTTTAACCATATCCATCCATCGAGCCTGTTCTTTTGTATGGATGTGAAACTTGGACAATGAGCAGTCAAGCTGAAAAAACATCTGATGGCAGCAGAAATGTGGTTTCTGAGGAAAATGGAAAGAATACCATGGACAGACAGAAAAACCAATGACCAAGTACTAGTACTACAGGAGACAAATGAACATCGTAAACTGATTAGAGAAATTAGACGTAGACAGTCAAAATCTTTTGGACATGTTATGAGAAGAAATGGATTGGAGAACTTAGTGACAACTGGCAAGATCGAAGGGAACAGACCAAGAGGAAGACAGAGAGGAAAATACCTGGATGGCTTGGCCACATGGCATGGACGAGACAGGAACACTGAGCTGATCCACGACACTGGTGATCGAGTGAAATGGCGAGTCATGGCCGCCCACGCTTTCCGGCATGGCACATGATTGATTGATTGATCCATCCATCATGTGCATGTGCCATGCCTGTAAGCGTGGACGGTCATGATTCGTCAGCCACTCGATCATCAGAGTCGTGGATCAGCTCAGTGTTCTTGTATCGACCATGCCACATGGTCAACACATTCAGGTATTTACTTCTCTGTCTTCATCTTGTTCTTTTCCTCTCGATCTTGCCAGTTGTCATCAAGTCTCTAATTTATTTCTTCTCATAACATGTCCAAAAATTTTTGACTGTCTACCTCTAATTTCTCTAATTAGTTTACGATTTTCATTTGTTTCTTGTAGGACTTGGAAGTTGGTTTTTCTGTCTATCCTTGGTATTCTTTGCACTCCCCAGAAACCACATTTCCACAGCCATCAGATGTTTTTTCACATTGACTGCTCATTGTCCACACTTCACATCTGTCACAGAATGCCGCGAGTTGCACCAGAATGATTTCTTATATGAAAGTAGGCCTATACAAAAAGAGAAAAATGAAACAATAGAGCAGTGGTTCTCAACCGGTGGAGACTCCCCCCCCCACCCCCGGAGGTGGGGGGGGGGAATTTTATGGTTTCCGGGGGAGGGGGTTAAGATTATTTCAAGATCGCGTTAATTCAAGAACTGATTACTTGATATTGTTTTTCCCTTCATACTTTGTGGTTCTGTACGTCTCACCATTCTGAAATTCATTTTATAACGTAAGTAGACCCGCAAATAAAGTTTTATGTAGACGTCTAGATTTGTTTTAATATGTGCTATTAAATGTAGCTTCCATTATTACGTATACTGTGTAGGGGGATTTTTAGGGTGGAAATACGAAAGAGGGGGGGGGATGACGTTCTGAAAATATGGTGAAAGGGGGGGGGGCACGGGCCAAAAATGGTTGAGAACCACTGCACTAGAGGAATAAAATCACGCTTATCCAGATATGACACCAAATTGCGCGCCAACCGCATAACGCCAGCAGCCTGTTTTATCAAACGAATGAATTACCAAAATACGATAGATAAGTAGATTGTGAGCTTTACTAGAACACGATTACAACTGTTTTATCAAAGAGTTGTAAAACTCGCAGTCTACCGTGAGAGTCTAATCGCTAATTTGACATGGTTGAGATTCCACTACCCATGAATTGACACAAGGCGTGAACTAGCATACAGGTTCGCGGAGAAAATAGTTAGCCGACCTGGGGCCGTCATGCTGACAAACATGCCGGTCCAGCAGAGAAAAGGACGTGAAAGGTGTTGAGTGTCAGACTGATAATGAAATCGTGCAGAATAAATGGGATGTGAAACTGAGGTGTCACCGCCTCACCGTTAGATATATTATTAGAGGGCTGCAACTCCAGCCCAAGGGAGAGAAACGAGTCGCTCAGAGCCTGAGTAATCTAGAGCCTTCTCGAAACACCGGTCATCGAGACCATGGTTCCGTGGACACTGATGTGGCCCGCCTAAAGCGGGGTCCACGAGGAACTCGGACCGAGTTACCGCCCGTGTCGGATTGGGACACGCGGAGACGGGCAGAGGACAGACGGACTTGAGAGAGGCAACAGGGCCTGCCTTTGAGGGACTCTATAGATATCAATAGATATATAGACATAGGCTAGATAGTTTGCTAGACTGTTGTATGATAACTATGTGTTTGATGTTAACCAGCTGTGATATGTAATATGCGCCAACGCATACTGTATATGTATACCCAATAAATATTCGATCTCATAGCGAACAGATTTATTGTTGCCTGTATGAACCCAAGTTTAGTTACCTAGATACGAGCAAGACGATGACAGGCTTTTTGGGGGCTAGTTTTCCGGTTTTGGCATAAAATGTTTTGTGAAAATTCTGTTAATTGCCATGTAAAATTACTTAATTGATCATATCACATTGAGTTGTTTAAACCAAAAGAATTGTTAACTTACAAGGTTACAAAAATTAGTAGCTATCTAGCAATAAAATAGAATTAATCTGAGTCCCTCAGCAGTATCTCAGCAGTGCCTAAGCAGTGTATCTCATTATTGTGATTTGTAAACTATTTTTGACATGACTGTGACATTTTTTGACTGTTACTAATGTTTTCTCACTCTACGAGCAGATTGTTCCGCGAATAGTGGCGCGTGCAACCTATGTAACCTTTACAACAGTGGCGAGATTACAAGACAAGCTCTCTGGGACAACATCGGCGAGTTCTCAGATTGAAAGCTAAGTTTCATGTCATACCCATTGTAACTCTAAGCTGTACTTCTCATCTTTCATCAATGTATTATGTTGCTTCATATTGATGTGTTGGCAAATTCATGACCTTGTCACCAATATAACCTTGCATTTTGAGTTACACATTAATAAGTAAGGGAGTTAACCAAATTTTCGACTACACAACATTTTTTCTAAGGGATTTAACTTTATAAATATTACAAACAAGTAAAACACAAAATGTCTACCTTAGATATATGCATTGAGCAAGGAATAAAGCTAGGTTATAAAGAAGAGAAATTGTCAGAATGGGTACAGAAAACGCACGCAGAAAACATTGCCCGTGAAGAAAGAGCGATAGAACGAGAGGAAAAGAAATTGCAAATGGAGGCCGAAGAAAAGAAACTGCAGATGCAAATGGAGGCCGAAGAAAAGAAACTGCAGATGCAAATGGAGGCCGAAGAAAAGAAAATGCAAATGCAAGCAGCAGAAAAGAAATTACAAATGGAGCTCGACGCGGCGGCCAAGCAAGCCCAAGTAAATGCTAAGACACAAGTGAAACTAAAACAGATGGAGCTTGAGTCCAACGCAGAAATATCGATAAATAAGCTAAGAAGCAAAGAGGAAGAACAAAAATATAATAAGTATAAAAGCCTCGTGAAGGCGTTCTGCTCAGGAGATTCCATCAGCGCCTACTTGGAAAATTTTGAGTGTCTCATGGCCTACCATAAGATCATTAAATCAGATTGGGCATTTATTCTAATGAGAAACTTAGCTCTTGAACCACTAAAAGTAATAGAGACAGTACCACAGGAAATGCGAAAAGACTATGATTACTTAAAACAACGCATTCTCCAACATTTTTCTTTAGATACTGCAGGTTACCAACAACAATTTGCCAAATTATCACCACAACCAAACCAAACCTTTATAGATTATGTCAGTACAGTTCAAGACGTATGCACAAAATGGATCAACTCGGCTAAAACCAACAATAGCCATGACAAACTTAAAGAGCTTATTATTATAGACAAAATAGTTAGCACCATCCCCACACCTTTTGCCAAGTTCTTAAAACAAATGGATTGCAAAAGTATTCAGGAAATAGAGGCAAAGGGGAATGCATTTTTCACAGCAAATAGGGATATTTTTCAGCTGAACATAAGTCACAACGATACAGCAGCTGCAGTAGTGAACACCAAATACTCCAAACAAACAGAGTAAATTCAAACCTCGCTCCAATGTCAGTAAACTTGTTAAATGCCAGTATTGCGGTTTGAATCACGACAGTGGCTCTATGTGCGACAAATCGCCGAACTACCCTCACCACCTCAAGATGATGGTGGAGAAACAGAAGACCAAGCGCAATGCTTACCAGAGAGCGGTCAAATGTTTTTTTTGCCGCAGTTTTGGCCACTATAGTCGCTTTTGTGATGGCCGAAAGTTATTGAAACAAGCCAATGCCGCACTAGTGGAAACGTCGTCAGACGAAGAGATTGAATCACTGAATGAGTGTAATAATCAAAACGACAATGTAAGTGAGCTTGGAAATGCTGTACAAATTATTGACACCATTACAGACAGTAAGTGTAACACCTGTACGAAGTTCCAACTTGACACAACATTACTATGTGGCCACACTATCCCTATTTCAAATGAAACAGCCAACGCTGCTTTGTCATCTACAGGCAAGCTAGTTTTTTCTACAGGGTTTGTAAACAACAAAAAGTGCACATTAATTCGTGATTCCGGAGCAACGCTCTGTGGGATAAAGAAAACATTAATAGACACTAAAGACTACACAGACAAACATGTCACTTGTCGCACATTCTCAGGTACTATAGAGAAATACCCCCTTGCTCTGGTCGAAATTCGAACACCGTTCATATCAGGACAAGTATTGTGCGCAATCCTTGAAAATCCAGTCGCTGATATTATACTTGGGTATTTGCCCAACATACGAGCATGCTCTGAGAAGGAAATCAGAGAGTGGGAGCATAAAAACGGTATCCACCCCACAAACAGCGATGCTATAGAGAAACACCATTCATGCTTGTCTCAATCTGCCAAAAGACCAAGGGAGACAACCACTGAGGTAATTAAGAAAGAATTCACCGAGGTGTACAATGCAGGGGCGGTCGAATCTGTGAGCGATACGACCAAATTAAAACCTCGAATTGAGGATACTACTGATGTACCAAGTACCAAGCCTGTAAATGTGCAACAAAACACACAACACACAAATGCAATAACACGACAGACAACCCATAAAACCAACACTGACCAACTACAGGAATCATTAGAAATAATAGCGCCAAACTCAACTAACATCAATTTTGGAAATAAACAGAAAAATGACCCTACACTTGCACCATACTTTAAGTTAGTAGGACTTAAACCAAAATTAACAAAGAACGCATCGTGGACATTTAGGCTACAGAACATCTTAACTAGATTTTACACAACAAAGCAGACCACGATACAGCAAGTAGTGTTACCACAAGCACATAGAAACAAAGTTCTAAAAATAGCTCATGACTCCCCTTTTGGAGGTCATATGACATACGAATTGACCAGGGCTATTGTCCTGACCCAGTTTTATTGGCCAAAGTTCGACCAAGACATTAAAACCTTTTGTACATCTTGTGTTATATGTCAGAAACTGGTCAACAAGGGGAATAACCCTACTGCATTCTCTTTAAATAGAAACTTGAAATTATCCCATGTAAATATGTTGAAACCATATTATGTTAGACAGGACAATGAGACAAATGAACTGACTCAACGAACTGGTGACGGAGACGAAACGACGATTTCCCAACGAAATGACACCTCGACAAACGAAGCATCGTTAACGACACACTCTTACGACGACGAAAACGACGAAGACATATGTACATTACCGACAATCTGTGATATCGACAGCGACGACAAATTTGACGACATATTGACAACGATTGATCTTAACGACGACGACAATGACATTGAAGACAATTTACAAACAGTAGCATCTGTGATAAATCAGACAGACGTGGACAACACTGGAATCCCTGTACCAATCATGACTGACGACGGAAGTATAAATGACATCATATCTCTGACACTTTGACACAACAACAGCGACAAGACATTTTGACTATCCTTGACGAGTATAAATCTATCTTTTCTAACAAACCTGGACGCACTGATAAAATAACACATTCAATTGTGCTGACAGATCTGAGACCGGTCAAATGTAGACCATATTCTATTCCTCTCCATTACAGATCTAATTTAGATAAAGAAATTTTAGATTTAGAGAAGAATGGCATTATTCAACAATCGATGTCTCAATATTCTTCACCGATTGTTCTGGTGAAAAAGAAGGACCAGACAATCCGCTTGTGCATCGACTATAGAGTATTAAATACAAGAACAACAACGGTTGCAGAGCCAATGAACAGCTGTGAAGATCTTATCTTAAATATGGCTCAATCATCCTTATTTTCCAAGACCGATTTAGCGAAAGGATATTGGCAAGTTCCACTACACCCTTCTTGTAGACATATAACAGCATTCGCAACACCTCTCGGTTTGTACGAATGGCTATATCTTCCGTTTGGTCTCAAGAACGCACCGGCCACATTTGTGAGACTAACAAGATTGTTATTACACGGAATTAAAGATGTAGTAGCCTATATTGATGATATATGCGTCCATTCTTCTGATATGACTTCTCACCTACTTACCCTCAAACAAGTCTTCAACCAAATCTCTCTTTTTGGACTTACTATCAAACCTTCCAAGGTTGAAATAGGTTATACACAAATAGACTTCCTTGGTCACAGAATTTCTGAAGGCAAATTGTTGACAGATGATAAAATTGTTTCTAAGATCCTTAATCTAGAAGTGCCTACCACCAAGAAACAGATTAGAAGTTTACTTGGCCTTATTAACTATTATTCTAAATTCATTCCACATTGGGCAGAACTCACCTCAGTCTTTTCTGATATGTTAACTAAAAATCATCCATCAAAAATTTGTAAAAGTACCAGCTTAGATGATGCAATGTGTAGATTGAAACATATTTTTTCTAATCCACCAGTCTTACGATTACCCAACATAAATTTACCCTTTATTTTGACCACAGATGCTAGCGCTATCGCAATAGGAGGATGCTTGATGCAGGAAGTGGATGGCATAAGACACCCAATTCTCTATGTGAGCCGCAAACTAAAGAAGGCTGAAACTCGTTATGCCACAGTTGAATTAGAGTGTTTGAGCCTATTGTTCTGTATATTGAGATTATCTAAGTTCCTCTTGGGGAGTCATTTTGTGGTCCTCACTGACAGTTCCCCATTATTAGTCCTTAACCATGGGTCGCCCAAAAACCACCGGTTACAAAGATGGTGTCTTCTACTTCAGAATTTCGACTTTGAGATACGCCATATCAAGGGCACCGATAACATTATGGCTGACCTTTTATCACGGCAAATAAATGCGCCAGTAGAATAACTATGATCACATCGACCATTAGCCATACTATAAACTGTGATACTTTTAGTCGGTTGCATATGACAGTGTAACTCTACACCTGCTAGAGTACTCTCAGTGATTAAGTTAATTACGACACCCACGAACATGATACTTGAAGAGCTATACATTAAGAACTATACTCTAAGAGCTATACTATCAAGTGCCCAAGCTCTAGACCGATTCCAGCAAGAAACATTAACTGTGTGTCAACCAATAAGATCAACCAATGAACTAACTCCGAATTCTGTAAGAACACGTTATATGGGACATTGAGAACATTCCATGCTTGCTGTTACTACGAAACTTTACAAACAGCCGAAACAGAACGACATCGACTACAACACTCAAGAGACAGCCATACTAACTTTAACATTCATGGCATAACACGCTAACAACAGGAGGACAACGCGCACATCATCGTTGGATTTAGTTATTTAATTAATTAATTAGTTTAGGATTAAATATGTATTATATTTCCATTATTGATGTATATAAATTGTATTAACCTGTAATTTGTACATATTCTACATTAATATTACAGGCGCTACCATTCCCAGGCTAAAGAACCGTCCTATACAATTGTCTCTATTTAAATTATAACCTATTTTTCATTCATCGTACAAAAAGTACGTATTTTTGTAAAGGGCAAATATCGCCTAGCCCACTTTTTCCAAGGGCAATAACACTTACCTCAACTTTAATTATATATTTTAACCAAATACTATTTTGAATGAAAGGTGAGTGATTGACTGCGTGAAAGGATTAAATGAGAGAATGATACACTTGGCGGACAAATTGTACGCAAACCGTATTTATTTTAATTTGTCTGCGTCTTTCATGTAAATTGCATGACTTGTCTAATTTGTGAATACATGTGTAGTACTTAGTTTAATAGTGAGTTAATATACTTAGTTTAGCAGTTAGGATACATCTAAGCACCACTACTTGGAATGCCTGATCATGTATTGCACATAGTGCAGTAAGTCATGATTGAGGTTACCCCAACTCGTGACGCTTGGAAATACGCCACACATTCAGCACAAACAGTACACAAACCTTAAAACTCAACACTATCAATTTAAAATACAGTCACTTATTAGTCTAACACACTAACAAGCCAACAGGGACACATGTAGTCTGAGTGGGATAAAATAACAAGGAAACTACATATTTAGCATTATATAACATACGAGAGTAAAAGTGTATTGAAATGCACACACAGATCAAGATTTGAAGGTGTACTTAATTAGCCAGGACTTCGGTCTTGTTAACTCTCTTAACAGAGGTTAATTGTCTGGGTACCAGTTGGGTACTATTGAGAAGGGCGGGTTGTAAATACAACTACTTAAACGTCACGTAACTTCGGTCTGATAAGCATTGTTAAGGACACAGGAGACAGAGTGATCTCTTTACCAAATCAGAGAAGTGGTGTATGGGAGAATACATGAGTTTTAATGCCAGTATGTAGGTTACCAGGTTACTGTCCACCAATCTACAAGCACCAACTTTATGTGATTCGGTGACAGAATTAGAATAGATCTAAGTACCCAATAACAAGCCATATTAGGGGGGAAGGGGGGAATCCTGTCACCGCCTCACCGTTAGATATATTATTAGAGGGCTGCAACTCCAGCCCAAGGGAGAGAAACGAGTCGCTCAGAGCCTGAGTAATCTAGAGCCTTCTCGAAACACCGGTCATCGGTATCTCCATAGGAGAATTGCATTATATTATTTGGTCGCATTGGCATATTGCCTGTTAATTGTGCTTGAAGCAGAGGTGTAGTGGTTCAGACATTACCCACAATCGGTATTGAATATATGTTGTGCTTAGCCCTTGCAATGTGTGGTAAACAAGCGTGCATCGTAACTCACTTAGGCCTATCACAGAGGCTGATCACAACATTTAAGCCTGGAGATCAGATATTCTTATGACACCACTACTGACCCTTTGATCTGCTAACCCCACTTTTGAAAAAAGCGCTGTTTGGAACCGAGTGTCTGAATTAGTGACAAGGACTTAGGACATTTCATTCTTCATGATGGGGCGTTACAAGGGATGGTACTAAATATAATAGCTACAGGCATGTTAGACGATGGAAAAGTCCTTCCCTGACTAGACTGTAGGAGAGAGATATAGAGGAAGAAAGAGGAGAGTGAACGCAGTGAAGCTGGAAGATAGATTTTTGCTAGACTTTTCAATGTGAGTGTGTGTATGGGAGTCACAGATTGTGTGTATTACGTTTGACTGTACTGATGTAGAACTAGATAATACACATTCTTAAATATGTCTTCCAAGCACTCAAAGGAAACCCAGATTTTCCCGACAGTGACCATGAAGAACCAGGTGGTGTCAGGACGGAACACTGTTGTTCTGAATACCGACCTGTTTATCTCACATGTAACCCGGCCAGAGATCCAGACCGGGTACATGTAACTTTAAAAGTATGCACTTGTTTTTCCTCACTATAGATATGTAATTGTTGTATTGTATAAATCCTCTATATCCTGATAACCATCATATGTTCCATGATATTGATTGTAATTAAAGTGGTTGTAGTGTGTTTTAAGCTCATCTGTTATTTTCAAATTGTATATACGTGTTTGTGTGTGTACATTGGTGTGGGGTTACTTACATACCAGGGAGGGGAATATTGTCAGAAGGGAAAACATGCACTACCTAGTAGTCTATTAATATGCATTGTCACAATCCCATGCAACAGGCAGACATTGGCTGTTGTCTAGGGTCAATATATTATGGATATATAACAGAGTAGTGCAGGATGGGTCAGCCACAGTTATCCGAGATCATTAACTATAATCAACAACTAATAGTCACTCGAGAAGCACTATTTTGCACACATGTCAAAGTGTTAGGTAGGACATAGATAGGACAGGAGACAGAATAGGGGTAAGGACAGATAGGACGTAGATAAGGACCTCTACGAGGGAGTAGATAGAATAGAGACAGACCGCCAGGGATAACTTAGAACAGTTATAAGACAGGACTTAGATGAGGACACGGGCGTGTCATATCTAGGACACCAGCGGGATCAACCCAGAGGATAGGGGGGGGGGGAAACGCTAGTTCACGGGACAACACCCGTAAACAGAGTTAGCAGTAGGACAACCCAAGATTGACACGAACAAGACTACTGTACTACGTGACGAGTGGAACAGCACGAGGTTTTGCTGACCGCACGGAGTTTAGAATGACAAGGGCAGCGAGTGGACTGAAGTTACTCAGACGGGACCCGACAGTCTTCCAGACAGGACGTGTGATTGTTTTCGAGAGCCAATGTGTAGTTTACTAGGGCGCATGTTATAGATCGCGAATGTGAGATTGTATTTGAGTATGTACGGGTTGTTGTGAGGAAAGGCGACATGTATATTTAGGCAGGCAATTACCGCCTGATCCTGTGTGTGTAAATATAGCAGGTTCGCCTGAAATAAAGTATATAATGTCCATTCACACATGAAGTTTCTTTGAGGTGTGAATGAAGTGGCGAGAGTGCCTGGATGCAATTTGAGATGTTGACAACACACAACAAGTTTTAATTCTAAACAAACTCTACCACATTCAGAAACTATCTACATATATCCTTTTCACTCCTGTGAAGTACAACACTACCTTCCACAGGCCTTTATAACACCGCGATAAATGAACTGTTAAGCGAAACTCTCAGTTAGATGGAGGAGAATCAACCCTCCTGAGTCTATCCTTTTGGGCCATGTTTTCCTCACTTGCCCACCTCTAACTCCCCGGGTGAAGTTCCCCTAAATACCCCAAACCTCCTATTCCGAGGCCCATCTCTTTCTTCTCCTTTTTTCCGCTGCCGCGGGACTCCCCATGGGACTCTATTTCCCCTTTGATCCCTATTTCAGATTCCCATGAGATTTACCTTTCTGGGTTTTCCTTTGTTTATCCGTCTTATAGCACGTTTCTGCTTCTCATTGGTGATTTACCCTGACATATACGTTCTGTACCAACCCACTGTCTTGGGGCTTCCCCATTAGCTGGAGATTCTAATTAATTTCTCTGGCCCCACCTTTGACTTACTCTAACATCACACCTGCAACCTCACCTTATTACTTTTACTGTTTCTCACGCATTGTCACATAACCTCCTCCTCAAAAGAAAACATAGGTTTCAAGTGATGGGTGAGCAACGCTTCTTGAAATTCGTGAACGAGGAAAGTAACACTGTATGAGTAGTGCGTAGTATATATCCCTCATATTCTCTACTCTATCTTTCCATTATATTCTATTCCTCACCTAGTGTGACATTTTGCAGTTTTGGTATCACGCAAAAGTCAATTTTTACACTTTCAAGATGGAGAATTAAAACTTACAAATTTATAAATTCACATCGGCTAATGTAAACGTCTGTTGATTTTGTTACCAATAACTGGTTGGAATAACACAGCACGCCTATGTATTTGCACAAGGCTGTTGTCTTTAGCCAGTTGACCTATGATTGCAATAGCAGACATTGCTGAGGAATGGAATGTACGAGACTCCATCTTGGTTTCAATGTAGGCGTGTCCAGTATAGGCGAATCGCCAGATTCTGTTAAGGAGTCAAAGTGAAAATTTTATTCAGTCAAGGTGTCAATTCGTTTTGGGATATTCCCTGCGCTGTTGACACACATAAGAATGAAGGCTTATAATTCTCCCAGATATATCCTTTTGACATATTCTGAACAACCTTACGGTTAATGCTTTCTATAGGGATAATAAAGTATATTCTGACCCATAAAGATATTAGTAGTTATGATGTGACCAGTTTATAAGATTACTATTAAATTATCTTTCTTTGAATATTTCACACAATCAATAATTAATTAGAAGGATCGATGAGAAGAGTTATCAAGATAATCTATCTTTTGATATTACCTAACTATCTTTTCTATAGATATATTTTTTCATATCTTATTGTGCATGTCTCCTATATGACACACACACACACACACACACACACACACACACACACACACATACACACACACACACACACACACACACACACATATATATATATATATATATATATATATATATATATATATATATACATATATATAGGAAAATTATATTGATGTGTGTATACTGACCAATTATGCGTCAATATAGCCAGAAGAAGAAGAAATAGTTTCCAAGAATTTGTGCCGATGTACCTCGTGATCGGAGTCCAACCAGTAGAAATCGACCAATGTAATACTGTGTATGATGTTCGGTGCACAAATAACATGATAGAGGGATGTCTGTGTCATGTGGCTAAGTGTGTCAGTAATGGTCCCGTCAGATCATGAAAGGACGACACACAGAATAAAGGGGTCTGGATGACTTATACTTATGTAAGTTGTATAGGTGCACTTTTCCCATAATTTTGTGAGGATGAGTTTGTTGGAGGTGTACATCTTATGTTTGCACAGATAATGATGGATGGTGTTTCGTTGGTGCATGTGGTGACCTAAACTGGGAACATCCATATGTTGAGTGTCAAATTCATCCTTAAGGGATGGAACTTCGCCTTGGTGTTAACCATGAGAAGCAGATGAAGTTCTTTGAATTGTGCCATTCAAGATTGCCAGCGCCACTCCAGAATAAATCTAAGTGGCATGAAATACCAATGTATCCTCCTTTTAGATCAAAGGCCAACAGCTAAACAGCAGGTAGTCAACTAGAATCTACTCAGATATCCAGTTACCCTTCAACAACAAATCATTTGAACGCCATAGTTTAGAAAAGTGGATGAACCAGTTTTACTGTATTTACTCAGGAAAGGAACAATATTATTAATACGTAACGTAACCAAGCCGGCTTCGTGGCTTAGAGGTTATGACTTTTCTCCGTAATCTCGTATACTCTCGTCAGGTAACGTGATGACGGTTCAAATCAGCAGTGGTTCGAATCGCATCGGTAACTTACGGGGTATGTGAGCCGGCCGCTCAGAAAGCAATGGCAAACTACTGAGCGTAATCTTGCCAAGAGATCAACATACAGCTGAAAGATGCTGGTGTTGACAGCTAAGTCCTGTAAAAAGGATATGCTAAAAAAAAAAAAAAAAACGTAACCAAAGGACAAAAAGAACTTTATTATGCTATAACTTTGCCTGGTGTTCTAGAATTTTTTTTTCCCTAATGATCGAACAATTGTGATAGTTATATTTGTTAGATAATTAGGCATAAAGGTAGCTTGTGTATAATTTTTGTAATATTGATATGCCCATGGAACATACCCACACTCTCTTTTCTTCCATTAGGCTACATTATTGTAAACCTCTCCTACGTTGTTGTTATTTACTTGCATCATGGTCATATGTGTATTACTGTGTTAAACTCCAGTGTCATAGTGATACTTCATTTGACTACACCACCGAGAGAGCAGGTGAGAGGGATAATACTAGCTTCCAACCTAACCAGGATGAGCGCTATTCTATCTTAAAGCAGTAACGTCCATGTGCTCTCTTGGCCTTCTATTAGAAAACCTGACTTGAGTGGCACCTTACATTCTTGACAGACCAAACTATGTGAGTTGGAATGTGGCCAAAATTCCATCACAATGCCTGGGCAGAGCTTCAGAGGACATGTGGTGCCCAAACGACATGTTTCCTCACTCGGCCTAGACCTGTCTGGTCCAGAGGAATGGGTAACCAATACATCTGGGACAGGGTAGACGCTGGCGGCTCAGCGTCAGACCTCCGAGACCTCGCCTCCATGAGCAGGTGGCGAGTGATGGCCAGACCCTGGCACCCAAGGGACCCGACTTAGAGTCGTTCAGCCAAGTCCCACAGGTGAGGGCCTCGTATGCACCTGGACCATAGGACGCATACATCTGTCAATCACAAGTGTCCTGACCTGTGTATAGTGAGTACTACCGTCAGACTCCCCGCCTGACTTTTGCGGATCCCAAGAACACCGGGAATAGGCCCGCCGGAGATATCGCCAGAGATATTGCGGATCTCGCGACCAGCCTTGCGAGCCAATTTCTTTTTTTTCCCATTTAGTAGTAGGTACTTACGAATTGGGATATATATATATATATATATATATATATATATATATATATATATATATATATATATATATATATATATATATATATATATATATATATATCTGTCAGCGTCCTGGGAACATGATAGAGAGGACAGATCCCAGAGACAGGACAGAGTAGACAGGACATAGAAATAATAGACAGGACAGGACAATTCACGCTTGGACTGTATTACGTCAGTAACAGACGGACTGACCTGAGGTGAAGGACAGCAGATCCCTTTCCTAAGACGCACTAGAGACCACATCTAGCCTGAAACAACACGGGGACCCTGAGACGGCACGCGGTCAGAGACCACGTGACTAAACCCAGGACGAAATCTAGGGGGACGGGACTGGACTATGAACGAGAGAGGATGTGTCCGTGTGTTGGCTAGAGCGAGTGAACTGTATAAGAAGTGTATAAGCGCTACAATGTTTGATCGCATTGAAAGCGTTATTGTTACGATTCTGCGTGTACGCTAGTTTGTGTGAACTGAGATGCTATGGTGTGAGCGAGCGAGCGCATTACTAATTGATATTCAGATTATGTAATCATATTGTGATAATTTGCAATAAATTTATTAAAAGCATGTATATATTCTACCTGTAGTCACTCGACTCTATTACATATATTAATCACCTGTCACGACATAAGACTAACGTACCACGTGAAACGCTGACAGGAAACATGGGGGAACTTCGGCCGGGCTTGGTTTAACCAAGTAAAAGACGTAATAGACGACCCGACTTACCTATACAATACAAGAAACTGATAGATCTCGACGACAACCTATACTTCTTCTTCTTCTTCTTCAGCGTTCCGAGCCATTGAGGTTCTTTGCTGCAAATACAATCCGTCTCCATTCGTCTCTCTGGTGGACCTTCTCTTGCCAGTCGTTGATTCCCAGTGCTTGTAGGTCTGTACATGTATTATCTCTCCACCGCCTTCTTGGTCTACCTCGGGGTCTACGGTCATTTATTTCCTGAGTGTAAGCGAGTTTTGTTTCCCTATTATCTTCCATTCTTTCTCTATTCCCCAGCCATTGTAGTCTATTAGCCTTCATGGTACCAGTGATTAGCGGGGACTGAAACAGATCATAAATGTTTTTGTTACTTCTTCTTTTCCACTCTCCACTTTGTGTATCCCTAATGGGTCCAAAGATGCGTCTTAAAATTTTGTTCTCAAAGGTTTGTAACAAGGCTTCGTCTCCTTTCGTTGTACTCCAGGTTTCAGAGCCATACAGCACAACTGGTCTGATCAGTGTTTTGTATATTGTGATTTTGGTGTTACGAGATAGCGCCTTTGATTTTAGTAGATGTTGTAGTGCATAGTATATCTTATTTCCAGAGTTGATTCTAGTTTGTATTTCTTCCCTTATGATGTTGGAGCAGTTGAAGATTGTACCCAGGTATTTGTATGTTTCCGTTCTTTTAATGGTCATATTATCTATTTGTATGTGGCCAGAGTTTCTAGCCATTCCGTCTCTTGAAATTACCATATATTCCACTAATAAATACAAATTCTCTCCAGACCCATGACACCCGACTGACAGAATATTCCAACGATACTAATATTATGCTTTATCCACAGTAGATTGTTGTAAACAAAGTTGTGAATTAAGTGCTGGTGATCACTCGTGGTTCCGGACAAGGTTTTCTAAATCAGCTAAGTATCCCTCTTTATTTTTAAGTGCCGATCTAAGCAGGCACTAATCTAATTATTTTTGTAAAATTGTATTAAATAATCATTGTCATTGTAAATTGAAATAAGGGAATTAACCCATTGTTTATTACTATATCCACTGTTAAATAACATTTGTCAAAATGTCAATATTGAAAGACTTTATTGAAGCAGGTAAAAAACCAGAATGAGTACACTGGCGATAAGTTATAGCAGAATATAGCGATAGCAAATTTAGGGTAGCGGGGTAGGGGTATCCCCTATGAAAGGAGAAGTAAAGTGCCTCCTTCCGTCCACTAGCCTACGGGACACCCTTGAGCAAGATGGAGTACTCGTTCAGCCCCCCCCCCCCCCCCCCGACCCCCCGATCAGGGTTACGTGAAGCCATGGGTGCTGCAGGTGGTGGATGAAGATGGAGAGCAGCCGACAGATAGTTGTAGGTTATGATCTCCACCTTCACGACAGTAGGCAGAGGATCTCTTTTTTGGAGGAGACAATGGCTACGGTCACTGACCAGTATGGTCACTGCTAGGAAGGAAAACAATGGCAAACTACCTTCTTTACAGATGCCAAGAAAATCATGTTGTGTGGACTCATCGATAATCAGAGAAACGGCGTAAATGGGTGCTCCATAAGAGCAGCCTCGGCCGGTAGGGATAGTCATGTGCACCAGGTGACTCCAGACCGTCAACAGGCTATTAGGTGCAAAAGATTAATATCATTGAAAGTAGGAACTTGGAATGTTAGAACAATGAATGCAGATGGAAAATGAGAAAACATCAAACAAGAAATGGAGAGAGAGAGAGAGAGAGAGAGAGAGAGAGAGAGAGAGAGAGAGAGAGAGAGAGAGAGAGAGAGAGAGAGAGAGAGAGAGAGAGAGAAGATTAACATATTAGGAATATCGGAAACGAAATGGAATGAGGCAGGGATAAGGACAGGAGAGGATTGTAAGATTATTTACTCTGGGGGAGAAGAACAGAAAAGAGGTGTAGCCATTATATTAGATAAGCAAACACCAGATTCTGTCAAAGGATATCGCGCTGTGTCAGACAGAGTTCTTCTTCTTCTTCTTTCGTTCGCTTGAAATATGTCTATATCTGCAATGTCGTCTCTTGCATGAATTGAACTGTTTTTTTCAGTTCACACAGTGGTCCATAGAGTTTATCTTCCACTGTCGTCTCTCTAGGCCAGAAGGTTTGCCTAGATATGTTATATTTTGGGCAGTCTTGGAGTATGTGCTCTGCTGTCTGCGACGCCAATCCACATGTGCACATGGCTGTTTCACCAATCTTGAATTTTGTATACATGTGGTTGCGTAATCTATTGTGTCCTGTTCTGAGGCGCAGAATAATGACTTGTTCTGGTCTGTCCATAATGTGGTAGTCATCTTGAGCAGGTTTTGGTGGCTTTCTGACTGATTTGATCATTCTTTTCAGGGCACATCAGGCTGTTCCTCTTTGGCTCCTTCTTTAGCCAATTGATCAGCTCTGTCGTTTCCGGGTACTCCACAGTGGGATGGTATCCACTGTATGGTGACTTTATGCTGACTGCTAAGTTCAGAAAGTAGTGTCCTTAGTACTGGCAATTTCCCAGAGAGGAGCGCCTCGAGTACTGATTTTGCATCTGTTAGTAGCACCACAGGTTGTGTACCATTGCTGTTATTTAGTAATTTCTCTGTTGCTATCTTGATTGCCTCAATTTCGGCATCATAGTTATGGCAGTACTTTCCTGTCGGTACTCTGGCTGTGTCCCTAGTATTCTTTGGGTATTCTATGTACACTCCCGCTCCTCCATTTCGAACAGCATTTTGTGCTGACCCATGTGTGTAGACTCGGATCCAGAGGTCCTGTGGGTATTCTTCATCAAGGAAGCTGAGAGTGGCTGTTCTGCGCTGCACACTGTTCTGTTCTTCCTTGTCAAATATTCCTCTCACTTTTGTCTGGATTTGTAACGATAGTCTATGCTCATCTTTCCATGGAGTTCGCTCTGGAATAGTTGTTAGGGGGATATCAACTGTGGGCAGATCAGTGGTTTCTCTGCAGAGTCGTTTGGCCTGGTGGATAAAACTACTTCTTTTCAACCGCCCCATAGCTAGGTTTTCAAATCTGTTCTTCATAGGGTGGCCTGGCAAGCTGAGGAACTTTTCTGCTTGTATTAGCGTTTTCGTATCTCTGCGCTCATTTAGTGCCTGTGTCCTCCCCATCTTCTCCATTTCCACTATAGGGGTTGATCTCATCCCTCCTGTGGTGAATCTAAGTGCTTGATTTTGCACCTTGTCCAGCTCTTGTAGTGTGGTATTTGATGCTGAACACCACGCAGTTGACCCATATTCCAGGTGTGGTCGTATGCTCTGTTGGTAAACTTTGCTAAGTATTTTCGTACTGGCTCCCCATGTGGTTCCACTTAGCTTTCTCGGGATGGCTATTTTCCTTCTGGCTTTTGCTACTGCTTTGTTGATGTGCTTTCTCCATGTCAGCTTGCCATCAAATGTTACTCCAAGGTATGTTGGTTCTTTATCTTCTCTTAGGGGTGTTCCATTTATCTGGATGATCCCTGCCTTTTGTTTTGGAGAGAGGGTAAATAGGGTGGTGCTGCACTTGTCAGTGTTTATGCTGACACACCATCTATTTGCCCATGCAGCAAATGTATCTACAGCTCTTTGTAGCAATCTGGTGGCCACTGATGCATATTCATTTGTGCTCCATAGAACCAGGTCATCGGCGTACATTGCCGCTTTAATTCCATGCGGTAGGTGAGCAACAAGATCATTGATGAAGATTAGAAAAAGTGTGGGGGACAAGACTCCGCCCTGGGGGACACCGTGACGCAGTAGTACTTTCTTGCTCTTGAGTCCGTCTATCTGTACTCGGGCTCTTCTGTTGTGCAAGTATGCTTTCACCCATTTGTACATTCTTCCATTGACTTTGCAGTTTCTCAGTTTCTTCATCAGACCTTCTTTCCAGACTTTGTCAAAGGCTTTCTTCAGATCTATCCATGCCGCAAGCACCAGCTTCTTCTCTTGGAATGCATCCTCAATTTCTTGAGAGAGGTAGGTTGTCTGATCTTCCGTAGAGTAGCACTGCCTAAAGCCAGCCTGCTGTGGCACAAGGATGTTTTTACTTTCAATGTACCACTGCAGTCTGTGATTGATGATGCGCTCCAGTGTTTTGCAGAGACAGCTGGTGAGGCTAATTGGTCTGTAGCTAGAGGCAATGGAACCATCTTTCCCTGATTTTAGGAGGGGTATCATGATTGCTTCTCTCCAGGCTTGTGGAACACTGCCTAAGGTCCAGCTGTTATTGAAGATCTGCAACAGCTTTGTTTTGGCTTCTGTTCCTAGGTTCCTGATCATTTCATTGGAGATACCATCAGCTCCTGGTGACTTTCTCATTTTCAGTTTTGATATGGCTAGCTCCAGTTCGCTGATTGTGATGGGTGCCTCCAGAACCTCATGTACTATTTCCTTCTGTCCTGTATGTTGTCGTTTCTCTCGAATCTCTTGTTGTTTCTCTGGACTAATTTTGATATTGCTATCTTGTGCGAACGAGTCCGCAAAATGGTCAGCTGCTTGCTTTCTTGTTAAGATTTTTCCATCTTTATGTAGTGCAATTTTTGAGTTTCTCCCTGTGCCCTCGTCATTAAGCTGTTTTATTAGCTTCCACAATTTCCTTGTGTCTCTTTCAAAGTTCAGAGACTCCGTTTTCTCCTGCCAGCTTTTCCGTCTAGCCTGCAGCTTGGCCCTTTGAAATTTGGCTTTTGCATGCTGGAATTTATTGTGGTGCTCTTGGCTGGGTATGGCCTCTGCTTGCTTTCTACACACTTCAACATCATTATGCAACTGTTCCAGTTCACTACTCCAGTAGGGTTTATATTGTTTACGGGCTCCTCTTGGTACTGTTTCTCGCGCTGCCTGTAGTATGCATTTCCCAAACTCTTCAACTGCTTTATTTATGTCTTTCTCAGTGTTCAGGTTTCTAACCAGTATGCTGGTGCGATGCTTGTACATTGCCCAGTCTGCTTTCTTGTAGTTCCACCTCGAGAGGGTGCTGCTTTAACTTACAAGCTCATTTTCTACGGTTAGAAAGACTGGCCGATGGTCACTGCCACCAAGTTGTTTCCCAACAGTTCGTGTAATGTTCCACTCCAGGTCTGGTGAATGAAAAGCCAGGTCAGGTGTAGTTGTAGAGTGCCATGATCTCGAGTAGAAAGTATGTGGGTCGGACGGCTTGTTAATCAACATGAATCTATTCTCATCCTGCCAGTCTTCCAGTCTCTCTCCTCTCTGGTCCATGTGATCATAGCCCCAGCTCTGCGAGTGGCTGTTGAAATCGCCACACACAATCATTTTTTTTCTTTTAGTGGTAGAGTGTCCAGTGCCTGTGGGCGGTCACTTGGACAGTAGTAATTGATCAGATGTAGATCTGTATTACCTGTCTTAAGTTTAAGTGTCTGATACTCAGCCCCTTCCATGTAGACTTTGATTTGGGAAGCCATGATGTTATTTCTTACAAGGGTCAGTATCCCACCTTTTCGCCTGTTCTTTCGGTCAGATCGGTAACACTGGTAGCCTCTGATTTTGAAGGCTATATTTTCATTGAGGTGAGTTTCTTGCAAGCAACATATGCTTACTTTTTCTTGGTCCAAGATTTTTTCTAATTCTATTTTTTTGTTGCTGACTCCCTCCGCATTCCAATGCATTATTTTAAGTCTTCGTTTAGTATGGCCAGTCGTCCTATTCTCACGTCCCCTGGCTCCATAGGACATCTGAGAAGGACCTCCAGTAGTTGGGGTTGGACCCTTTCGAGACATAGGGCCCGGCACTGCACCTGCCTGGGGGTCCAAAGCAGGGCGAGCACCATAACGATTAGCAGTAGTCGACATATTCCATTTTGCGTGATTGCGTGGCATCCTGATTTCTGTGGTGCGCCTCTTGGCTGGTTGCCTCCGTCTTCAGCACCTTTCTTTGCTAGAGCAGACTGTGGTCTCACTCGAGTGTAGATGTGTACGCGCGCACACACCTGTCTGCGCATGCATGTACGTGCATACACATCTAGAGCATACTGGTTATTTTCCGGCGCCAGAGACTCGCCGTCGCCCCTTCTCCTGTTAGTTTAAACAGGTCCGCCACGTGAAGGCCAGGAGTTGGAATTTTGCTGCATAGGTTATGTATTCACGAGCCATTGAGGTATTTGAGCAATGTTGGGCGCTCACCCCAACACCGCGCCTCGGCTACATACAGCAACATTTGGAACCCAGACAGAGTTCTATTAGTAAAATTAAACGGAAGACCTTTTATAATAAATGTCATTCAAGTATATGCCCCAACAAGTGAATGCAGTGAAGAAAGTATAGAGGAATTTCATAATGACATGGAGTGTGCTCTGAAGAATTGTAGCAAGTCAGAAATAAATATCATAATGGGTGATTTCAACTCAAAAATAGGAAAGCAAGGCGATGGGTGCAGTGTAGGTAACCATGGTTTGGGAGAGAGAAATGAAAGAGGATACACACTTGTTGAATGGGCAAAAGAACAAGAAATGGTTGTAGGAAACACCTGGTTTAAACAGCATCTTAGAAGATTATGGACATGGAGGAATCCAGACAGCAGGATTAAAAACCAGATAGATTACATCCTGATTAACAGAAGGTGATTTAAACGCAAAAATAGGAAAGCAAGGCGATGGATGCAGTGTACGCAACCATGGTCTGGGAGAGAGAAATGAAAGAGGGTACAGTCTTGTTGAATGGGCAAAAGAACAAGAAATTGTTGTAGGAAACACCTGGTTTAAACAGCATCCTAGAAGATTATGGACATGGAGGAGTCCAGACAGCAGGATTAAAAACCAGACAGATTACATCCTAATTAGCAGAAGGTTTCGAAATGCGTTAAAAGTCGTAAAAACAGTTCAAAATGCAGACTGTTACAGTGATCACAGATTAATTACAGGCACATTGAGGGTAAAGTTAAAGAAATTCAAGTATACAGCAGGAAACCCTAAATATGACTTGTGCAAATTGTTAACTGACAAAGAAATACAAGATAATTTTAACATAGAAGAACAAATTTGATTTATTGTCTGATCTAGAGATCCTATTTCAAGATGTAGATGATCAATGGAAAATACTGAAGAATTCAATCAGTTGTGCAACAGAAAAAAAACTATTCCAAAATTAAAGAAAGTGGGCCGTAAGACATGGATGACTGAAGACATTTTACAACTAATGGAAACAAGAAGACAGAAATAAAAATAATCCTGCTAAATGTGAAGAAATTCACTGAAAAGTCAGAACCTTATGTAGGGAGGCAAAAGAAACATGGCTTGAGGAAAACTGTATCTTACATGTCTGGTCAGATTATGTGAAAAACCTTTATGACGACAACAGAGACGAACACTACTATGTTCAAAATAATAATGAAGGACCAGCAATTTTGAAGATGGAGGTTCAGAATGCTCTTAACCATATGAAATCTGGCAAGACTCCCGGTTCAGACAGTGTCACAACAGAAATGATTAATGCTTTAGAAGAATATGGAATAGATAAAGTTACCCGTCTGCTTAATACAATATACGATACTGGAAATATACCTCATGAATTATGTAATTCTGTATTTATTGCAATCCCAAAGAAATCAGGAGCCTTGGAATGTGATCAACATCGAACAGTTAATATAATGAGTCACATCACGAAGATTTTGCTAAGTATTAATATTATCATGCAAAGAGTTAGGAAGAAAATACAACCTGAAATAGGAGAAGAACAATGTGGGTTTGTAGAAGGAAAGGGTACAGTAAACGCTGTGTATTTACTGAGAACCGTAATTGAACGATCTATAGAAGTAAACAAAGATCTACATCTTTGCTTTATTGACTATACAAAGGCTTTCGATAAAGTGAGACATGTCGACATGATAAGGATGCTTGAAGATCTACAAATTGATGGAAAAGACCTTAGACTTGTAAAAAACATATTTTGGAAACAAGCTGCCATAAGAGTTGATAATGAAGTAAGCCAATATCAGCCTATTAAGAGAGATGTGAGACAGGGATGTGTATTGTCTCCAGATCTGTTTTCCCAGTACAGTGAAAATATTTTCAGAAATATTGAAGATATGGAAGGAATCAACATTGGGGGACGATGCATCAATAACATTAGATATGCAGACGATACAGTCTTGATTGCAGACAATGAACAGGACCTGCAACATTTAGTAGATGCAGTTGTTACACACAGTGAACAACGAGGGTTAGAATTAAATTGTAAAAAGACACATATTATGGTCGTCACTAGGAAGAACGAAATACCACAGTGTAATATACAAGTAAATGGGAATATTCTTCAACAAGTGAATAGGTACAATTATCTCGGAACAGTAATAACATCTGATGGGAGATGCCTTGAAGAGATTAGAACAAGAATCGCCACGTCTAAGGTAGCCTTTAGCAAGATGAAAAACATACTGACCAATAAAAAGATGTCAATTGAAACGAGAAAAAGAGTGTTGAGGTGCTGCATAGAACCTGTAATTTTATAAGGATGTGAAGCTTGGACAATGAGCAGTCAAGCTGAAAAACATCTGATGGCTGTAGAGATGTGGTTTCTGAGGAAAATGCAAAGAATACCATGGACAGCCAGAAAGACCAATGAACAGGTCCTTCAAGAAACAAACGAAGATCGTAAACTGATTAGAGACATTAGACGCAGACAGTCAAATTTTTTTGGGTATGTTATGAGAAGAAATGAATTGGAGAACTTGGTGACAACTGGTAAGATCGAAGGGAACAGACCAAAAGGAAGACCTAGAAGCAAATACCTGGATGGCTTGGCCTCGTGGCATGGTCGAGACAGAAACACAGAGCTGATCCACGACTCTGGTGATCGAGTGAGATGGCAAAACATGACCGCCCACGCTTACCGGCATGGCACATGATGGATGGATGGATGTCTTGACAGAACAGATTCAGAAAATTTAGAACTCTTTACTTCAGATGGAAGAACTGATCCACAGGAAATAAATGAACTTCTATTTGCAGGCGATTAGTGCCTGTTTTATAGCGACGAGGGCAGACTGCAAAATGATATTAATAATCTGAGTTTAACATGCAGCAGATATAATATGAGGATAAATACAGCCAAAACCGAAGTAATGCGAGTTAGAAGATCGCCGGGCCCACTAAGTATACAGGTAAATAGCACATCTCTGAAACAAGTTAAAGAATTCAAATATGTTGGAAGTATGATCACAGAAGATGGCAGATTGGACAGAGAAATCGAAATCAGATGTCAATAAAAGCTAGTGCACTTACATACCAACTATCAGCCTTACTGAAACTAGTTTAGTTTATTTTAGTCGATGGATCAACATCACGGCACACGGGTGTAACCCATACGTGCTCCGTTCTCCTCCTAACTCAAACCTGAGTCCGGAGAAACTCAGCTAAGTGCACGAACTCCGTAGCACCGGCGAGGATCCTGAAATACTTTGGGTAGATTTTTTAACTCGAAATGTTGCCCGGGCAGCGCCGTTAGGCTACTCTTTTTCGATTTCCAACTGCCAAGGGGAAATTTTATTACTAGAAGTCCACGTGAAAACATCCCGGACCTCACCGGGGCTTGAACCCTGGACCTCCAGCACTCGATGCGGACACAATACTCGAGACCACGCAGCTCCCTTACTGAAACATCTAAATATACCCTTGTCCGAAAAACGACAGATAATAAACAACATATTCACACCAAGCCTATGCTACCAATCTCAAACCTGGACTTTATCCAAATTACACCTTCGCAAAATCAACACCTGCGAAATTAGATGCCTGAGGAGAGCTACAAACTTAACAATTCAAGACCGAGTAAGAAATGCTATTATCAGACAGACTGTGGGATCAACGCCTTGTGCCACATTTATTAAAAGACAGAAGATCAAGTGGTTTGGCCATGTCATTAGAATGCAACACCAGCAACTACCATCACTGGCCTTACATCAAAGATCATCTGCGACGAGACCACGAGGACGTCCAAAAAGAAAATGGATTGACGACATCAAAGACATTGTACAATCACACGGAATGACACTATCCAGTGCCGCCCACCGGGCGCTGGAACGCAAATTATTCCTCCCCACGACGCTTGACGGCAGAAGTGGAAGACGATGATGATGATGATGTTAATTTGCATGCGGTTTTCATTGCTCCATCTAGTAAGATTTTCAAGTTCTGTTTGTAAAGAATTTTCTACTTGACTACGGTTCTCTTGACTAGTATATATAGTACAGTCGCCCGGGAAGGTTAACCCGGTCAACAAATGCCCGCAGAAGTCGGATGTGTCGGCCTAACGGCGCAAGAACCCAGCTCTGCTGTAAACAGGCACAACGCAGTCACATCTGGAAAAAAAATCCGGATGAACGCAGAAGAAGAAGAAGAAGTACAGTCGGCTGCAAATAGATCACAAGTTGTTTTGAGATATAAAGTGATGATATTGACAGATGCAAATCCGTAATAGAGGCGCTCGTGTCTGGGAAATTGCCAGTTCTAAGGACTTAGTAGTCAGCATAAGGCCACCATACAGTGAATACCATCCCACCGTGGAGTACCCGGAAACGACAGAGCTGATCGATTGGCTAAGGAAGGAACAAAAGAAGAAGAACCTTAATGTGCCTATTACATACCACCAAAAGAAAAGAATGATCAAATCAGTCAGAAGGCCACAAAATCCTACTCAAGACGACTACCACGTTATGGACAGACCAGAACAGGTCATTCTTCTGCGTCTTTGAACAGGTCACAATAGATTACGCAACCACATGTATACAAAATTCAAGATTGGTGAAACAGCCATGTGCACATGTGGTTTGGCGTCGCAGACAGCAGAGCACATACTCCAGGATTGCCCAAACTACAACATATCCAGGCGAACCTTCTGGCCTAGAGAGACAACAGTGGAAGATAAACTCTATGGACCGCTGAGTGAACTAAAAAATACTGTTAGATTCATACAAGAGACAGCATTGCAGTTATAAACATATTTCAGGCGAACGAAAGAAGAAGAAGAGATATAAAGGAAGACCATTAATATAAACTGCAAAAAGCAGCGGACCTAGTATTATTATTATTTAACCCTGAGGCATACCAATATTACGCTGTGCGGGTCTTGATAGACAGTTGTTGAAGGACACGACTTGTTGTCTGTCGGATAGAAATGGCGTAATTATGTTTATCATATTGGCGCTTGTCTTAATTTGTTTTAATTTTCTAATTAAAGTATCATGATTTACCACATCAAAAGCCTTTTTTAAAGTCTATAAACACCGCTCCACAAATGTTCCCATTATTGATGTTAAAGTGCCAGTTATCGGTCATTTTTGTTAGAGCACTATGGCAAGAATATTTAGGTCGAAACCCAGATTGACTGTCAATTATTAGATCGTTATTCGAATGGTGTAACGTTATTTTATGGATGCGTTTTTCTAGTGGCTTTGATAGCGATGATAGTAAGGAGATAGGTCTATAGCTACCCAAGACGCTATTATCAGTTGGGCCATTTTTTAGGACTATATCAGGACTATACAAATCAGGACTATAGGCTAGATGTTGCAAAATTTCCCACTTCTTCCTTGCTAATGTTTCCTGCACAATCTTTGCGACATGCGGACGAGCATTATTGTGCAACAAAATCACACCGCGAGAAAGCATGCCGGGTCTTCTTCTTCTTCCTCCTCCTCCTCCTCCTCCTCCTCCTCCTCCTCCTCCTTCTTCTTCTTCTTCTTCTTCTTCTTCTTCTTCTTCTTCTTCTTCTTCTGCATTCATCCGGAGTGTTTTTTTTTTTTCAGATGTGATTGCGGTGTGTCTGATTAGGCACCCTTGGGCCGAAACCCTTAGGCCAACACATCCGACTTTAGCGTGCATTTTTGACAGGTTAGCATTCCCGGAGGACTCTCGCTTTTGTGGTATCGTCCACATCCCAGCTGGTCAAGTTAGAACGGTCGAAGACTTCACGATCAGCCCTCAAGGGAAGGCAGGGACAGTCCATGGCATTTTCCGCTATCCAGGGCGGCTTCCACAATTGCAGAGCCGACACATAGCGCTCTGGTACTGGGCTCACCGAGGGAATCGTCACGTCCTGCTCATGGCTGCTTTAATTCCTCACTTCAATGTTTTGAGCCTTTCGTTCGCTACGTGCCGCTCATCGCACAAACCGGGGACGGTCGGATTTTAGACGGTATCCACTCAGCTTTCGTTTCGGACATGTGCCAGTTAAACAAAATAGTTAGAGCTGTTCTGTTAGAGCTGGTCATACGGAAGACTAGATAGTCAGAGCTGTTCCAAAAATATGAATAAAATTTGGTGGAACTGCGGTAAAGCTGTGAGAATGTAAACAATATAAAATGACACAAAGTAGTGCAGCTTTACATAACAGAGTTAAGACACATACAGAACGTTGCGGCAATTAGCCTTCATCAGCAAACAAACACATTCACAAACACAACATACAGTCAATGAGATCTCCTGTGACTACATCAGAAGGTGACGACAGGACGAGAAGAACAAAAGCATGGAAAAATAGAAGCAATGAGGAGAAAATGAGAATTAAAAAACTGTTAATTGAAGAGAATGTCAGTTGAAGAAAATGTTTAATTGAAAAAAATGTTAATGGAGAAAACGTTCATACTCACCTCACCTTTCGGATCTGTAAGTGACTAAGAAAATCTCCGATGTATTCTGATGCCCGGTGCTGGGTGTTACGGTTCAGTGAACACACAGAAGGAAGGGGGCGGGGTACGGCAAATGGTCTGGCAAGGGTATCTGAGCAATCACAGTGGATGTGCTAGTGAAGTATGGGGCGCGCCAGATTGAAGGTGGTACTACCCAAAACCACATTGTGTTATTATAGGGGCAAGTCTTAAAGTCTGGATGGACTGATATGCGTGAACGCGCATACATACATAGGCACACTTCAACAGATAAAATGTTAGTGTATGTGGGCATGTGCAAAGTATATGTAATAGAGAGAGAGAGAGAGAGAGAGAGAGAGAGAGAGAGAGAGAGCGAGAAAGAGAGAGAGAGAGAGAGAGAGAGAGAGCCTGTGATATACCACATGAGGTATGCAGAGTGCGTCGGTCTACACGTACAACGTTTCACTCATACTGTACCCTATGAAATAGTTAGTATGGTTGATTGTTATGAAACATATTAAAGGATCTACTTGCCCAGTGCTTGAGTTATTGGGGCTGTATAGGATCCAACCACTGGTTATGCACGTGAAGTAGGTAGGCACAGAGAAGCAAGATGTAGAGCGGGGAGAGAGATGGGAGAGAGAGAGAGAGAAAGAGGGCGAGAGAGAGAGAAAGAGGGAGAGAGAGAGATTGGAAAAGTGCCTACGACACGCCCCTGATGCATGCGGACTCGATCGGTCTACAAATACGAGGCTTCACTCATACTGTACCCTATGAAACAGAGCCAGTAAGGTTGATTTTTATACAACGTTTATGAGGATCAAACCCCCCAGTGGTTGTGTTATATCAGACCACCACCAATATATTTGGAATATGTAGGCACCGAGAGGCAAGATGGAAGAGAGAGAGAGCGAGAGAGAGAGAGAGAGAGAGAGAGAAAGAGAGAGGGAGAGAGAGAGAGAGAGAGAAAGGGAGAGAGAGAAAGAGAGAGAGAGAAAGAGAGAAAGAGAGAGAGAGATTGAAAAAGTGCCAACGACACGCCCCTGATGTATGCGGGGTCGGTCGGTCTACAAATACGAGGCTTCACTCATACTGTTCCCTATGAAATAGAGCCAGTAAGGTTGATTGTTATACAACGTATTTAAGGAACAAATCCCCCTGTGGTAGTGTCATTGGGGCTGTGTAAAATCAGAACACCAGCAATATAGTTAGAATAGGTAGGCACAGAGAAGCACGATGGAAGAGAGAGAGAGAGAGAGAGAGAGAGAGAGAGAGAGAGAGAGAGAGAGAGAGAGAGAGAGAGAGAGAGATTGGAAAAGTGTCTACGACACGCCACCTGATGCATGCGGGGTCGATCGGTCTACACATACGAGGCTTCACTCATACTGTACCCTATGAAACAGAGCCATTAAGGTTGATTTTTATACAACGTATATGAGGATCAAACCCCCCAGTGATTGTGTTATTGGGGCTGTGTAACATCAGACCACCAGCAATATAGTTGGAATAGGTAGGCACCGAGAAGCACGATGGAAGAGAGAGAGAGAGAGAGAGAGAGAGAGAGAGAGAGAGAGAGAGAGAGAGAGAGAGAGAGAGAGAGAGAGAGAGAGAGATTGGAAAAGTGTCTACGACACGCCACCTGATGCATGCGGGGTCGATCGGTCTACACATACGAGGCTTCACTCATACTGTACCCTATGAAACAGAGCCATTAAGGTTGATTTTTATACAACGTATATGAGGATCAAACCCCCCAGTGATTGTGTTATTGGGGCTGTGTAACATCAGACCACCAGCAATATAGTTGGAATAGGTAGGCACCGAGAAGCACGATGGAAGAGAGAGAGAGAGAGAGAGAGAGAGAGAGAGAGAGAGAGAGAGAGAGAGAGAGACAGAGAGAGAGAGAGAGAGAGTCTCTCTCTCTCTCTCTCTCTCTCTCTTCTTACATATACTTTGCACATGCCCACATACAGTAACATTTTGTCTGTTGAGGTGTCCCTATGTATGTATGCGCGTTCACGCATATCAGTCCACCCAGACTTTAAGACTCGCCCCTATAATAACACAATGTGGTTTTGGGTAGTACCACCTTCAATCTGGCGCGCCCCATACTTCACTAGCACATCCACTGTGATTGCTCAGATACCCTTGCCAGACCATTTGCCGTACCCCACCCCCTTCCTTCTATGTGTTCACTGAACCGTAACACCCAGCACCGGACATCAGAATACATCGGAGATTTTCTTAGTCACTTACAGATCCGAAAGGTGAGGTGAGTATGAACGTTTTCTCCATTAACATTTTTTTTTCAATTAAACATTTTCTTCAACTGACATTCTCTTCAATTAACAGTTTTTTAATTCTCATTTTCTCTTCATTGCTTCCATTTTTCCATGCTTTTGATGTTCTCGTCCTGTCGTCACCTTCTGATGTAGTCACAGGAGATCTCCTTGACTGTATGTTGTGTTTGTGAATGTGTTTGTTTGCTGATGAAGGCTAATCGCCGCAACGTTCTGTAGGTGTCTTAACTCTGTTATGTAAAGCTGCACTACTTTGTGTCATTTTATAGAGCTGTTCCAAGCACGACGGACAATCGGAAAACTAGCTAGTCAGAGCTGTTCGGTTACATTCATGAAGACTAGTTAGAGCTGTTCCGGGCACGATCAACATTTCGTTCGGACCTAATTGCGTAATGCCAGTTTTTATTTGCCACCCTTAGGCCGGCATATCCGACTTCGGTGGGCATTTGTTAAATTTACTGAGGTTAGCCTTCCTCGGGTGTCGAAATAATAGACCTCTCCTCACACTAACCTACCATCCCCACAATATTGCTGCCAAGAACATCCTCCTGAGACATCTATCCATTTTCCAGGCGGATCCGACCACTCGCGATGTCTTCTCAGACCCCCCCCCCCCCGGTGGCTTACAGGCGAGATCGTAACCTCAGGGATGTGCTGGTCCATAGCAGTCTACCCCAAACTCACAAGTCTCTTTCTGGCACAGCAGCTTGTCTCCGATCGCGTTGCAAGACCTGCCCACATGTACTTCAAACCCAGAGTCTGGCATTCCCTAAGACGACATTCCACATCCGTGAGTGTTTCTCATGCACGAGTTGCAACGTTATCTATGCGATTACTTGCATACGTTGTGACATGGGATACATCGGGCAGACAGGTTTTCGTCTTGCTGACATATTTAGACAACATCTTTCTGACATTAACAGTGGAGCCCAGAAACCAGTATCCATACATTTCAACAGTCCTGACCACCGTGGCGTGGCTGGCATACAGGTCACGGCGATCAAATCGTGCGCATCCCACGAACGGGATCGTCAAACATTGGAAAACCGCCTCATCTTTCAGTTGGGTACACTCTCCCCTCACGGCCTCAATGTCCAACACAGTTTAATTTAACTTCCAAACTCCACCCCCACCCCTTCCCCAGCTGTATAGTCCATTAAAAAGGTAGTTTCATGTCCTTTGTAGGACGTCGCAGTCTACCCCAGTATTATTTCTGCTGTTTGGGATTTCTTGGCAGGTTTGCGTTCGAAGGTTTGCAATCATGTACCGAGCGACCGCTACTCATGCCCCTCTGTAAGGACCAACGCAGTGAAATCTTCCGCCACTGTGTTTCGAACGCACAAAGAGAAATTGCGAAGTGCGTCCGTGACATCTTCGCCTATCCTAGTTTTAACTTTTGCTTCTGACGTTATTGACCTATGACCCGTTGACCATACATCCGGCCCTTACAATCCACTGGTATTTGGGCAATGTCCAATTTGTTTCTTGTAATCGTGTTTTAGTAAAGCTCACAATCTACTTCTTGTTTTTTGGTGATTCTTCTTCTTCTTCTTTTCGTTCATCCGGAGTGTTTTTTTTTCAGATGTCATTGCGGTGTGTCTGTTATGCGCCCTTGGGCCGAAACCCGTAGGCCAACACATCGACTTTAGCGTGCTTTTTTGACCAGGTAGCATACCTGGGAGACTCTCACTTTTGTGGTGCCATCTACAACCATGCTGGCCAAGGTTGAACGGTCGAAGACAACGGTCATCCCTCAAAGGAAGGCAGGGACAGTCCATAGCATTTTCCGCCATCCAAGGTTGCTTCCATAGTTGCAGGGCCGACACATAACGCCCTGGATCTGGGCTCACCGAGGGAAATCGTCACGTCCTGCTCATGGCTGCTTTAAATCCTCACTTCAATATATTGGTCATTTCGTTTTCCCCGGATACAGAGTTTCCGTAACCATGCCCTTCGACTGGGGCACTTTTCTTTCTTTTTTGTACTCGCTCACGAGGTAGGCTACATGTGCTGCCGGCTCAACACCTTACCTTCGTGCAGCAGTGAACGGGAAACGGTCTGGCCCTCTCATCCGGGAATCCCTCATATCCCCCAGCTGAGAGCCTTCGAATATGTATCAGACCTGAGCATGTAGCTTGCTCAGTATCACGTTTCTATTTTCCGGTAGACGGGTATCGCCTGGCTCTCAGATCCGAGGGTTTGTGGCTTAGAGGCGTTCAGCCACAGCCCTCGACAGGGAGCCTTAAGAGTTTTGTCCGAACCAAGAAATTCTGCCTTCGTGCACCTGATTTAAATTTTGACTGCTATCCTCAGTCTATACCCGCAGAGCAGCAGGTTGTGTCTCTCTTAGTCTGGTCCATATCCCACAAGCTGTCCGATATGTAATTTTTCACCCATCGGCAAGCAAATGGGGTCGATGGGACACGCAAGCTCCCCCACCACGTCAAGGTGGAGACACATCGGGGGAGTTTTGGTGATTCATTCAACTAGGGTGTCGAGGGACGTTAGACTCTTACTGTTGTGGTGTCGACCACATCTCAGCTGGTCAAGGTAGAACGGTCAGAGACATCACCATCAACCCTCAAGGGAAGGCTGGGGGAAGATCATGGGCATTCCCCACTATCCACGGAGGCTTCCATAATTGCAGAGTCGGCACATATTGCTCTGAGACTGGGCTCACCTTAGGAATTGCCACGTCCTGCTCATGGCTGCTTTAATTCCCCACTTCCATGTATTGGGCATTTCTTTTGCCACTGGTCGCTCAAGCACAAATCAGGGATGGACAGGCTGCGGGCGACATCCACTCAGAAAGCTTTCACTTCGTGCTTCTACGTAATGGATTCGCTAGCCAAGCGTTCTATCTCGTGTAGACGAGACATCTCCCACCTTTGTCTACGCTCACTCTATGAGTATAGAATAGATACAGACTTTCATCTTTAACCATTGCGTGCGCCTTCTTCCACCTTTTGTACGAGGTAGGCTACACTTGCTGCCGGCTCAGCATCTTACCTCTATTTATCAGTGAGCGAGTAACGGCCAGACCCTCTCATCCGGAGATCCCTCATATCCCCCAGCTGAGAGCCTTCGAACAGGTATCTGTCAACAACTCATGTGTAAGGCATCATCAGATTACTTCTCTCGCACCACACAAGAAACTTGCAAGTCGTGTGAGAGGAAATAAATGATACATTTTATTGCCGTTGGCTCTTTACAAGTACATAACAGTCGCTATCAAAACCACACACAAAGCCACAGAATTACTATCCCTAGTTTCTAAACCCTAATGCTAATTCTATCTATTTGGTTACACAAATCTCCTATCAATACTACAACGAGGTGCCCGCTACAAAGTCAGTCCCCAGTCTGACTAGCTTGCTCGCGTGGTTACACACCACGCGGAAGGACCTTGAGGTGTCCTTCGGCTTTCTGCGTGCCGTTCTGTTTGGCACGCTTACGTTAGCTGTTTTCGGTTGATTTGCAATCGTGGCTATCATGTAGGCGCCGTGATTCTGTCGTGACCAGAGTGCTAACTATCTGGTCACCGTCTCCGTGTCTCATGAGAGAACTAGTTAATAGCCCCCCATTCTATCACCTACCCTGCCCTTATTCCGGGGCAAGGTATCACCTCTAATCTATATGAGGTTGACCACTCTTCCCGTTGGTGTTCTATCTTGAGGCAGGCCTCTGGCCTCGTATTCCAGTCTTTGACAGTATCTAAACTAAGCATGTAGCGTGCTCAGCATCTCACCTCCATTTTGCAGTAGGTGAATATCGGCTCGGCTCTCACATCCGAGGGCTTATAGCTTAGAGTCGTTCAGCCATATCCCTCAGGTGAGAGCCTTAGAGTAAGCGTCCGGACCAAGAATTTCTGCCTTCGTTCGCCTGATTTGAATTTTTGACTGCTATCCCCAGTCTACCCGCAGCAGCAGGTTTGTCTCTCTTAGTCTGGCCCCTAATCCATGTCCTGTCCGACACATAGTTGTGCTTCCGTCGGCTTATCTCTTGGGGTCATTGGGACACGCAACCCCCCCCCCCCCCCCCGATGGCTTTGTGCAGCTTGTCTAGTGTTTGCAAGTAGTGGGTAGAGTTGATGTTGACACGAGGTTCTTTAAAGTCGGCCAAAAATAGCCCTTCATGGTAAAAAAAATGCGCTCAGCATAACCTACCCAGCGGAAACATGTAACTTGAATTCTTTTGGCTTTTGGTGATCCAGCATGCTTTCATTGCATGCTCTCTCTTTTGCTGCTCACCTCAAAGTGGTGACACCATGATTCATCGCCTGCCACTATGCGGAAGAGAAATGCATCATCCTCCACTTTGTAACGCGGCAAGAGTTTCAAACACCATCTTTTGCGTTCCTCTTTTTGGTGGTCGGTCAACATCCGCGGTACCCACTGTGAATACACCTTCCGATATCGCAGTTTCTTACCAACTGTCACGAATTGGCCGCCTTAACATCCCAGAATATTTTTCTCGGTCTCCAAATTTGAGAGGCCAAATTGAGAAAGAATGAATTAATCACACTACTCCAAAATTATCTAGTCGTGAGGTAAGATTATGCACAAAAAGCCTCTAGCCATGACGTAAGCTTGCAGATGGCAAGTAAAATGGCAACTAGATAATTAGTATACACCTTGGGAAACTGCTGACCCAGACATGCTGAATCAACAATGAAGGGGCCATGGACTGTGTAATTAAAACTGACCAGGCATGACACCTGATAAGCACAGGTAGGAAATCGCCCAGGTGTGAACAACATTGACCCAGGGAGAGATAATTGCCCCAGGGCTGTAAACAAGCCCCGTCCACTCTGACTGGCAGACTCAGGAATGTGTGAAAACAGATCTGATAAGACAATTAACACGGGGCCTGTAGACTGTACCAGACAGAGAGGAGCAAGGTGTGATGGCCAGGTTGCGGGGATAATTGCAATTACCGTCAGCGGGAGATAAGAAGAATTTATGACGGGAATGCCAAAGAGAAAATAGTGTCTCAGACACTGTCTGCTTGACTCAGCTTAAATAAGGGTCCCTAGCCTAGTTTATGTTAGATTAAGTTTGACTTCAGAACAGGTGAGAAGAGAGAGTAAATGTAGATTTCTTAGTAACTAAGTATTTTAGGTGTATGTACTGAATTCCAGTCTATATCTGATCTAGGTTATTGCAAGAACTATCATTGTCATATATTACTTGAGTGTTCTTTCTAAGTTCTGCGTTCAATATCATATTGCTTTAAAGTGTTACTCTTCTGAGATGTAGAAACTTATGGAAGGCAGGTCTTGTCTAGATATACTTGAGGTGTCGTAGCAGATGCTTGCCATCTCTTTCTAAACTAGACTAGTCCTTTTTGGTATGTGCATTTGTTGTACAGAATATAGTCAACTGACTATTTATTTAATTCTTACAACAGCAGTAACTAAGTGTGATTAAACCGGGCAGCTCAGCAAATATAGCTGGTCTGTTTGGTCACTTCAATTAGACTTGTTGTATATCTCATTTTGTAGCTATACAATATTAGTACTCATTAATAATGCCTGATGCTATTATGTGAGTATCATTAGATGTCTATCTTGAAGTAATATAATGTTTACGGATATGTTGGATGTATGTATGTGTAATTTCATATGAATATACGATGCTAGGAATATGCTTCGTACATATTCTTTTTGTGTATATACATCTCATTTCGTATACCTACAAACTAACTAGTGCATTATGCTATTATGTTAAAGTATCATAATATGTCTAGTTTAATTAATGTTTTATGTGTATTTCATGTTTGGTATATTGATTTGTCATATGCAAGCCTATCAATATGACGTGTTATATTATGGTGTGCGCATTGGCACACTAACCATCGATTGCATTTGTAGCAGAGCTGTAATGGCACAGACAGTACCCACAAGTGTTATGGGGTATATGGTGCTAAACTTCCTCAGTGTATTGTGGGCGTGCGTCCCCGGTAATGCATGGAAACCTGGCACAGCTATTGGTCACGGCTTGTAAGCCCGGATGACCTGGCATTGTTATAATACACTTACCGACCCTGTGAGCTGCTAAACTAACCTTGGACGGAGCGGCTGTACGACACAGAATTTCTGTATTAGCGATATGGACATGGGGCGGCAGAAATGTAATCATTACAGGCGTGTGAGACAATTGAAAAGCCCGTCCCAGACTAAAGACAGTAGGGAGAAGGAGGATGGTGAACATAATAGAGCAGGAAGATAAACTTGGCCAGACTGGTCATTGTATATGTTTGTGTTATGATATGTTTTAATTAGGATTGCGCTGATGTAGAACTGATATAACACATTCTCGACTTTCTTTCAAGCTCTCACAAGGAGCACCTATGTTATAGATCTCAAGACTAGAGACTACTGACTAGGAGTGTCAGGACTGACAGGATCGTTAGAATACCGGCAAGCTGTTTCTGTTGTGTGTGTCTACTGGAGAGTGGGGATCTGGACCACAGATCCAGATAGATGGAGTAACAAGTAAAGTTACGTAATGTTTGTCATCAATATCAATATGTATATGATTTCATCATCCTCATATTGACAATCATCCTATGTCTATTGTTATGATTAGCAAATAAATGTTGTAGTATTGTAACTCATAGTTCTGTCGTTATATTTTAATTCCAATTGTGCATACGTGTTGTGTGTGTACATTGGTGGGGGTTCACTTACACACCAAGGAAAGGAGCAGTCAGGGAGAAAACCTGTACTGAGATAGTCGTCTATACTAATATATTTAGACTTAAAACATCTATCTTAAGCTAACCTTCTCTTTCCTATACCTTGGCGAATATTCAGCTCAGTTCATTTCAATTTTGTAACGAGCCACTTAGAGCTGTACGTTGGATATTCAGGGCTTAATCTGTAGTTCAGCCATATAGATTTTGTCCCTAGTCAGTTTCTGACTATCTGGGGTTGCTCGCCAGTGAATAAGATTTTAATCTAGCCGGTGGGGCACTCCGACTTATGACAGATTGGGCTTCTCGTACGGTATTTGAATTCGGACTTCTCGCTTTCAATAGACTCCGGTACTAGACCCTAGACATACGATTTTAAAAGTTAACTCTTGTAATCTTCAGTCATCAAAATAGACTATCATCAGATGTAGCTAATTTTAGTTGAGGAAGTTACAGAGTAGAGATATAACTTTTCAAAAGTATAACAGATAAGAACTTATGAGAACTACCTCATCTATCATTTATTGATAAGTATTTTAATTCTTATCATTTAGTGTATCATTCATCATTTAATGATAACTGATCACTTTAATCATATTTACATTGATGTGTTTGATGATTTAACTGCTTGATTGATTTGCCATTTTATGCTTACTTATGCCATTTTCATTATGACATGTACGCAGTGCATTTTAATATTTATTTAGGTAAATATTAGTATTGATTACTGTGTAGTATATCTCTCACACTTACTTCACTGCGGTCGCCAGAAACTACTTGAATATTACTTTCAGTTGTTTTTCACTGCTGAGGGTTAACTCGACACATTGGTTTTGATTCTGCTGTCATTGGTTCACTCTTGTCTTTCTAGCTTAGCTCTGATTTTCATAGATACATAAGAGCTTACCTAATATAGCCATTAGCAAATATGGACTCACCTTCCCAGGATCTAGATTATCTGAAGGCGCGCACAGATTACTTAGAGTCCACGAGAAGGTTAGGCATAATAGAGGGCTTAACAGGAGAACAATTAGAAACATACATCAGAGACGAGATGAAAGAGTGGGACATGGCGGAGGAACAGATGAATAAAACAATTGATGAGTTATTTGAAGCAAAAGAGCGTAGCAAAACTGAAGAAGCAGAGATTAATAAACAGCATATGGAAGTAGTCAATGCAGAGAAGCTAACCTTTCTAGCGGAACATAAGGTAGGAGATATGGATGCTCACCCAACCAGGAAGGAAGGGACATCTTTGCCACCCACCGCAGAATCAGAGTTAGTGGACCGGGAACTACAGGTTCTCATTCCACCCTGTCCTAAACGGAAAAGAGGGAAGAAAAAACGTGCCAAAGGCACTTCAAACAGTCACAAACGTGATAACTGTTTGTACCACGGCAATGGTGGTTTAACTGTACAGGACCTTCAGGGAAACCACTTAACTTCTACGAGGAATGAATCTCGAGAGAAAGAGGAACTGAAGACAACCTTTAATGAGGTCGCAGGCGGAGACCTAGCCGATTCTCACATTCCCTTCTGTTCACAGAATCACGAAGTGGAATTACATCTGACTGAAATAGGGAGGATGGAAGTAACTGAATCCCAGGTGAATTTCATTACTGCAATGCGGGAAGAATCACCAATTATCAGTTCAGATAATTTAACTGGTCCGCCAGTACAAGACTCCCAGGAATCTCATTTTACTTCAACGAGAGGTGAAACTCAAGAGGAAGATGACCTGAGGACATCTTTTAAGGAGTTCGGAGATCGAAAGGTAACCGACTTTATTATTCCCTTCAGCTCAGGAGAGGATGAAGTGGGATTAAATTTGACTGACAGAGGGATGAAGGATGACCCGGAACCCCTTGTGATCTTTGAGGCTGCAGCTCAGGACAAGACACTAGATCTCAGTTCAAATCATTTACCTAGTGTGATGGATTGCTTAGACAGCCCACCACAGGATGTACCGCAACTGGACTTAGCCCATGAAAGCAGGGCCAGAGAGGAACATCCAGACCAGGAAACATTTCCAGTTGTTATCTCACAGTATACCAGTTCGGAGACTCAAGAAACACAGGGAATTGTCATGAGCCAGAATATGGACTCTGATATTGTGCAGACAACATTGTCTGTAGTTGCTAAAGAAGAAAATTCTTTGCACAAGATGGAGGAAGAAACGCCTATCATCTCATTAGCTGAAGTTATCAGGGAATTCCAGCAACAGGGACCTGAAGTAACAGAAGTCAAGAGGGGTTTGGAATCAACACTCTTAGGACTCAATCTACCCTTCAGTCAGGTCGATTTGATAGGAGTAGATCAGCTATTTGTGGATACTTTATTCAAAAGTAACTCCACTTTATCGCCCTGGAGTAACTATGTTATTTCTCAAGGCAGGACAACTTGGCACACTCAATTTCCAATTTCTAGCACGGTTTTTACAAGAAACTCTAATGTAGAGAAACTCAGCCCATTAACTGATTATCAGGGGAAGAAACCGCGACACCGAGGAGGGAAGATTGTTACTCCCGACTTTGAAGGAGGAAAGCGCCAGTTGAATTTATATCATGGGACCATGATGTGTAACATTATTCCTTTCAAAAGGAAGATATTGATGGATCAGTTAAGAATCTATAAAGGACGGAGGAAAATCGCGGAGACAAGCTTTGCTGTGGCCAGCTTATGCAAGACCTCACTACGGGTACATCCTCGGCTGAAAGGAGTAAATCACGTGAGTGAATGGTGTAAAACAATTGCTGCCCAGAGGCGTAGAAGAATCCCGTTGATTGTGATCTTTCCCAGAGGGGTAAAATTACAACCTTCTGACAATTACCGGATTTTACCATGCTATTGCATGGAATCCCGGCCGAAAACCAGGTACAAGGATCTATCCAGTGTATCTTTGGGTTATGGAAATGGGACGTCTTTATGCAGGACAACCCATTGCCACAAGGAATATTGGAAACCTTTAGGCAGATACAGAACGGAGAGTGCTTAGGCATTATTCTGGGATGTACGGCGTGCTTTGACAAAAGATTTCTGGCAGAAACTTTTTTTTTAAGGGGAAAGCTCTGTCACGAATTGGCCGCCTTAACATCCCAGAATATTTTTCTCGGTCTCCAAATTTGAGAGGCCAAATTGAGAAAGAATGAATTAATCACACTACTCCAAAATTATCTAGTCGTGAGGTAAGATTATGCACAAAAAGCCTCTAGCCATGACGTAAGCTTGCAGATGGCAAGTAAAATGGCAACTAGATAATTAGTATACACCTTGGGAAACTGCTGACCCAGACATGCTGAATCAACAATGAAGGGGCCATGGACTGTGTAATTAAAACTGACCAGGCATGACACCTGATAAGCACAGGTAGGAAATCGCCCAGGTGTGAACAACATTGACCCAGGGAGAGATAATTGCCCCAGGGCTGTAAACAAGCCCCGTCCACTCTGACTGGCAGACTCAGGAATGTGTGAAAACAGATCTGATAAGACAATTAACACGGGGCCTGTAGACTGTACCAGACAGAGAGGAGCAAGGTGTGATGGCCAGGTTGCGGGGATAATTGCAATTACCGTCAGCGGGAGATAAGAAGAATTTATGACGGGAATGCCAAAGAGAAAATAGTGTCTCAGACACTGTCTGCTTGACTCAGCTTAAATAAGGGTCCCTAGCCTAGTTTATGTTAGATTAAGTTTGACTTCAGAACAGGTGAGAAGAGAGAGTAAATGTAGATTTCTTAGTAACTAAGTATTTTAGGTGTATGTACTGAATTCCAGTCTATATCTGATCTAGGTTATTGCAAGAACTATCATTGTCATATATTACTTGAGTGTTCTTTCTAAGTTCTGCGTTCAATATCATATTGCTTTAAAGTGTTACTCTTCTGAGATGTAGAAACTTATGGAAGGCAGGTCTTGTCTAGATATACTTGAGGTGTCGTAGCAGATGCTTGCCATCTCTTTCTAAACTAGACTAGTCCTTTTTGGTATGTGCATTTGTTGTACAGAATATAGTCAACTGACTATTTATTTAATTCTTACAACAGCAGTAACTAAGTGTGATTAAACCGGGCAGCTCAGCAAATATAGCTGGTCTGTTTGGTCACTTCAATTAGACTTGTTGTATATCTCATTTTGTAGCTATACAATATTAGTACTCATTAATAATGCCTGATGCTATTATGTGAGTATCATTAGATGTCTATCTTGAAGTAATATAATGTTTACGGATATGTTGGATGTATGTATGTGTAATTTCATATGAATATACGATGCTAGGAATATGCTTCGTACATATTCTTTTTGTGTATATACATCTCATTTCGTATACCTACAAACTAACTAGTGCATTATGCTATTATGTTAAAGTATCATAATATGTCTAGTTTAATTAATGTTTTATGTGTATTTCATGTTTGGTATATTGATTTGTCATATGCAAGCCTATCAATATGACGTGTTATATTATGGTGTGCGCATTGGCACACTAACCATCGATTGCATTTGTAGCAGAGCTGTAATGGCACAGACAGTACCCACAAGTGTTATGGGGTATATGGTGCTAAACTTCCTCAGTGTATTGTGGGCGTGCGTCCCCGGTAATGCATGGAAACCTGGCACAGCTATTGGTCACGGCTTGTAAGCCCGGATGACCTGGCATTGTTATAATACACTTACCGACCCTGTGAGCTGCTAAACTAACCTTGGACGGAGCGGCTGTACGACACAGAATTTCTGTATTAGCGATATGGACATGGGGCGGCAGAAATGTAATCATTACAGGCGTGTGAGACAATTGAAAAGCCCGTCCCAGACTAAAGACAGTAGGGAGAAGGAGGATGGTGAACATAATAGAGCAGGAAGATAAACTTGGCCAGACTGGTCATTGTATATGTTTGTGTTATGATATGTTTTAATTAGGATTGCGCTGATGTAGAACTGATATAACACATTCTCGACTTTCTTTCAAGCTCTCACAAGGAGCACCTATGTTATAGATCTCAAGACTAGAGACTACTGACTAGGAGTGTCAGGACTGACAGGATCGTTAGAATACCGGCAAGCTGTTTCTGTTGTGTGTGTCTACTGGAGAGTGGGGATCTGGACCACAGATCCAGATAGATGGAGTAACAAGTAAAGTTACGTAATGTTTGTCATCAATATCAATATGTATATGATTTCATCATCCTCATATTGACAATCATCCTATGTCTATTGTTATGATTAGCAAATAAATGTTGTAGTATTGTAACTCATAGTTCTGTCGTTATATTTTAATTCCAATTGTGCATACGTGTTGTGTGTGTACATTGGTGGGGGTTCACTTACACACCAAGGAAAGGAGCAGTCAGGGAGAAAACCTGTACTGAGATAGTCGTCTATACTAATATATTTAGACTTAAAACATCTATCTTAAGCTAACCTTCTCTTTCCTATACCTTGGCGAATATTCAGCTCAGTTCATTTCAATTTTGTAACGAGCCACTTAGAGCTGTACGTTGGATATTCAGGGCTTAATCTGTAGTTCAGCCATATAGATTTTGTCCCTAGTCAGTTTCTGACTATCTGGGGTTGCTCGCCAGTGAATAAGATTTTAATCTAGCCGGTGGGGCACTCCGACTTATGACACCAACGATCTTTTGAATGTTCCCAATTGACATATCCAATTCTTTCGCTAGCGAACGTATGCTTCGACAACGGTTCATCTGTATTGCTGCATCAATTTTGACGATGGTTATTTTTTTATATCGCAACAATATGCGCTTGACCCAGCCGCGAAGATCTGTCATGAACTGACGTCCCTTCGGAAACATTCGTGGCCAGTCTGTCACTGTTGTCTTCGACACACATTTGTTACCGTATGCTGCCTGCATTCTTCGATGAATGTCCACTGGTCGACATCCTTCATATGAAAGAAACTGAATCACCGCTCTCTGAGCTTCTTTGGACGGATTTTGGATCAACCCGGCCATTTTCTCAACGGTGAGAAACAGAACCTATGCATCATGGGACGCTAAGTTTGTGCTCTTTTATTCATTGGTCAGTACTTATCACATGACTATGACATGATCATGTTCAACGTACGCAATTACGCACAGTGCGGCACGAACGGATTTCAAATGAACGCCCCTCATAGAAGGGAACATTCTTAACCAAGTGAACAATTTTAAATACCTAGGGGCATTTATAACATCAGATGGAAGATGTACAATAGAGATTATGAGCAGAATAAGGCAAGCAAAAGCCTATTTAACAAAATGAAGAGTATCTTATGCAGTAAGTCATTATCACTGAATGTAAGAAAGGGAGTGCTGAAATGGTATAGAACCCGATTTGCTGTATGACAGTTGAGTTGAGTTGAGTCAAGAACCGACATCACTGCACTCAGGACATTCCCATACGTGCTCCGTCCCCTCGTTCAACAGCCAGCGAAGAGTCATACTACTAATCATTCCCACCGCTATCTGATTAAAAGTTCTCCTGGTCTTCCCTCTCAGTTTTGAGAGTTTTGCCAATCCCCCGCAATCTCATTCTTTCCACATGTGGGTTCTCAATCTGTTCCTTCGCCTTCTCCACCTGGTTGCACAAGCGCACGACCACCTCCCCCTTGTCCATAGGCAAAATTCCACCAAGAGGTGCATTCCCTGCTAGCCTATCAGCCTGTTCATTCCCCCGTACACCCGCATGGCCAGGGCAAAATATCCATACAATTCTCTCGATCTGTGACCTCTAAAGCGACGAGAGCCATTCCACACGAAACATTCCTTTCCCCACCTTGCTAAGCATACTCTTTGAATCCGTAATGAATACAACGTGTGTTGCAGTAGTCTCCTCTAGCCACTGGAATGCCGCTGTTACTGCCTCCACCTCCATACTCATGCTGGAGGTCGTAGTCTCATATGCCAGACTCTCCTTTTTCAAGACTCGTCCATTAGCCTTTGCAATAAAGCCCCAGCCACTACATGTATGACAGTGTATGACAGCGAATATAGGAATGTAAATGAACAAATGAATAAGAAATTAGAAGCAACAGAAATGTGGTTCCTGAGACGAATATTGCGAGTTCCCTGAACTGCCAGAATAACTAACAATGATTGCCTGAAACAGGCTAATGAAACTAGAACACAATATACAACAGTAAGAAAGAGACAAACAGCTTTCTTCGGTCATGTGATAAGAAAAGCAGCATTAGAGAATATCGTGACAACTGGAAAGATCGAGGGGAAGAGAGGCAGAGCCAGACCAAAAGAAATGATGTTGGATGGATTGAGACCGTGGCATGGAGAAATATCAGCAGAGTTGATCCAGAACACCAAAGACCGATATCTGTGGAGAGCCATGAACCCCTACGCCAGTTGACAGGGCACTTGATGATGATGGAGGAAAAAGACACCGGAGTCATAACCCGCGTGGGCCCTTATCCTGAGAGTGTCTGGAACGGAAGGTAAAGGATTGAAACATTCCAGGAAGGGGAGCTGTTCTGACTATCAAAAGCTTCCTGTCGTATTCCGCGACGGGGTTTTTATTACTATCACTTGAATTTCTCATACTGTTCATCTCTTGTATGTTCATCAGGTCTACCACATAATGGAATCATGCATTTAAAATGTGATCTTTTTCTATTATGATTTCGCGACGTTTGGTTTAAGGCAGTGGTTCCCAAGCTTTTCAAGCAGAGGGCCATATCTACTATTTTCCGCAGTTAAGCGGGCCACAGCGTTATAAAATTCTAAAAGTCGTGCTATATCATTCTTACCTTTCTTAACTTTCGTCAACAAACTTCTAAAACTTTAAAGGCAGTCAGTGTCAGTACTACGTGCGGCCTTTTTTGGGGGGTGGGGGGGGGGGAGAACGTTAAAATCAAAAGTTCATTTAACAATACATTTTAAATCAGTTTCGAAATTCACTATTAATGAATTAATTTACAATTGTAACTATTCTTCATACCCAGTTACTTAAGTTCATATGTCAATTTATCAATGTCTGGGCACAAATCTGTCGTGCTCAAAGTCGTAAGCGCAGTTAGGTTACTGTCGGTGAGTCTGGAACGTTGCTTGTTTTTTTTTTTTTTATAACGATCATTGCGGGAAATGACTGCTCGCATCTTAAGTCGTGCCAAAACGACAAATGTATATGTCTGGCCGAATGAATGGAAGTGTTCAAATTGTTCGACAGGCAATAGTCGCCAGAATGAAATCATATGATCAGCTGAAGGTGAAGCAGGCAGCTCCAGAAATTTACATCTCAGTGCAGGATTGCATTTCAAATAAATTACCCCGTGCTGAAGGTTGTGCTGTAATTGACAGAGCTTGGAATCAGGAAATACGAACGGATTTATGAAGAGGGCAGCATTATCCTCCTCTATTGTGAACTCTTGAAATCTCGACTGGAAGATATCAAGAAGACTTTCAACTTTTACTTTGTACTGTAACAAGTCACATTTCTTTTCCACCACAAGCGTCTTCAGAGTTGCAAACGCCTCTTAAGTCCCTTCAGTCAGCTGTCTGATAAACAGTAGTAGTCTCATTTTAAATGAAGAAATGTTTTCGCACAAATCTGTGAATAGTTTGTTCCCCCCCCCCCCTGGATCCTCGTATTTAAAGAGTTATATTAAATAACGAGGATTCGCGTGCCACTTTCTGACATCTGGCGGGCCACAAATGGCCCGCAGGCCGTGGTTTGGGAACCTCTGGTTTAAGGCAACCCGTTGATGTATGTGTTCTTAGTGATGTCATGAATCCCTCTGTGTACTAATTTAGTATTCCGGGTGTTATGTTGGTTTTCTATTTCCCCTTTTTGCACAATTTCCTAATTTTCCTGTGATATACCATATTTCTCTTAGTTATTTTTCTTATTTATTATTTCCATGAGTTTTAAAATGTCTTTCGTCATCCATTTCTTACGTCTGTCATCTTCACTTTTTGTGTGTGTGGATAGTTGTTTTTGCAGCCTGGCTAGTTGAGTCCTTCAATATTGGTCACTGACATATTGAAATAGAACTTCTGAATCCGGGAAGGTTAACCCGGTCAACAAATGCCCGCAGAAGTCGGATGTGTCGGCCTAACGGCGCAAGAACGCAGCTCTGCTGTAAACAGGCACAACGCAATCACGTCCGAAAAAAACTCCGGATGAACGAAGAAGAAGAAGAACTTCTGAATCAGACAATGCATCAAATATGTTCTTTACTTCTACATTGAAGTTAACTTTTATCTCCTTACTCTTCGGTGCACACAGATTCAATTTTGTGTTTCTTGGTTTATATGTGACCTTCTTTAATGTAAGTTATATGTATGTTGCTTATAATAGTAGTAATAGTAATATAATAATAATTTTTGCGACTTTAAAGGCATTTCGAAATCTTCAGTAGACTAGATGAGAAAGTAATTAACCTGGTTTAGATCGTATTGTCGGACTCATTCATTTTCATCCATAATCCACTTGGATGTTGACAACCGGGTGTTTCAAATAATCATATCATGATCTGTTGTCCACTGTACACGTCTGCAGCCTCTTTAATTGTGATTTGTTCTATAAGTTTTACACTGACAAAGTAGGCATAAAAGCGGTAAGAAATAATAACTATGTATATGTATAAGTTTAAAGTATAAATGCTATGCTAAATGTGGAGAGGTGATCTTGTTTTTGTTTTGTGTCTTTGTAGTGTCCTGCTCCCATTTTTAAGAAGATGTCTGTTCTCAAAACAAGACATGCAAAGCGATAATAAGTAAATGTTACAAGAAGTCGATATGCGATCACTATCCTGCTGTTTTTTACTTCACCCCGACACCGCAAGGTACAAGATGAGATGATGATGAGATAACGGGTAGATACTTTGGTAAAATTGTATAAATTGGCTATTTACTAATCCTCTCAAAGACCTGGCAGTGGCAGTGAAACGGAACGCGTTTCACAATTCATTCCATTCCCCCGTCCGTCATACTGAGCCGAGGGGTCGAAATCATCATAAAATCAAATCAAGCTGCCGGAGAATCGCAAAAAAAACAAACAAAAAAAACAACTGCTTTGCGTTGCCATTTTCATTTAGTAACATTTTTATAATTGCTTTTTAAAAAATTACCCATGCTACCTGCATTATTGGTTGTATCACTGATCAGTAGTTAAGTATCAATTATCATCATGTGCCATGCCGATAAGCGTGGGTGGTCATGTTTCGCCACCTCACGTGATCACCAGCATTGTGAATAAGCTCAGTGTTCTTGTTTCAAATGTTTCGAGCTTACAATGTGGCCAAGCCATCCAGGTATTTACTTCTCTGCCTTCCCCTTGTAACCTTTTGCACTCAGTCGCTTGCTGACTGATCTGGTGCACATGACTACTCCTACCAGGCAAGGCTGCTCCTAAATATATATATATATATCTTTTTTTTAAGCCATCATTTACTGCCTATACTTAGGTATGCTAGTTATGATTTTAAAATTGAGTATTTACAAATGCGACCACCACATGTAGATAAGCCTTGATAAACGAAATCTAATGGTACCTCAATGATGCCTGTATCTCAATTCTAAGTGACTATATTCACATTTTTGTGAAGGCAAAACGGATTACGACTTTCTCATGTTCTGCATACTTTTGTCACTCTTCAGTGTGTCTCATTTTTCTCCACTTCCGGTCCGTGCTAAATTTTCTCAAACGGGTCATATACAAATATGAAATTCGACTTCATCAATATGTTGCGTCATGTTAAATGATAAATAAATAGTACAAGTATACAAATAAATTATTAATAATCTTTAAACTTGTATTTTCTTTAACTTTAGATCTTTAAACTTGTATTTTCTTTAACTTTAGTAGTTCAGATTTCACGATGTGAGCCGATTCCGATCGATACTCAGATTATTAATGTCGGTCGCCATCTTGGCTTTCCATTCACAAAATATTTTTTTTATACCACAGGTGGAAGACGGTTGGTGATGAAACTCTCCAAATATATGTAAACATATGTCCAGAAGTCAAAAATCCATCTAAAAATACAAATTTATACAAGCTCTAGAAAATAAAATCAGTTTCTTTGCGGCAAATAATTAAATTTATTAAAAGGCCATGATAATTTCAACCAATCACTGTGCATGGAATATTAGACCAACCTTTTCAGCTGAAGATAATATGGCATCTGTTATTGTCACACGAGATTTGAATGAATGAATGACGTAGAAAGCATGAATGGTCCGTACAGAAGCCATTTTGGGAGACACAATTGATAAGACTGGGGTGGCGCGGGATATAACTTCCGGTTTCATTTCGGGTTATGGCACGGCTGGCATACATACTATAGTGTAGGGCAGGGGATCTTGAGCCTGAGGAATTAAGGTCACTTGGCTAGTCAAGTGTCGCCGCAAACTGCAGGTTAGGATTTTCTTTTTTCCCCCAACAGAAAAACATCCACATCCTACCGAGGATTCGAACCCGAGTCTCCTGAAGGAGAATTCAATGTTCTTAGCTTCTTGGCCAGCCGCTCCCACCTTATATAAAATACATATATACACACGCGCACACACAAACACATCTTCACCACCGCCAACATATATACACACAGAACACGTCATACTGTGATGACGTTAGTCTGCATGACACTGACTAACCATGAATTCCGACAAGTGAAGTCATGATGAAAAAGTTGCAAAATTATAAACGATGTCGTCCATGTAAAGTGATGAAAAATGACACATAAATAGATACCATAATGGGTGTTGAATGCAAACATGTATTCGTTGGCATTGCATTTGCAGTGACTATGTCATAACAATATTAAATGATCATTGCTGGATTATGAGAAGAAAAACAGCTATTTGCCGCCATTGAAATCTCATTCCAGCATGCGATTTTTATAATTGCAGTTTGGGATGAACCGGTCAACTTTAATAGTTGAAATCTACTAAATACACTTAAAAATGGATGCTAAATTGAATAATGCATAGTAGAACAATGCACAACTGCTGTATAAAACCAGATTTATGTGCCTGCTTATGTCTTAGAAAGACATCCTAGTTCTCCGGGTAGTAACACAATATTTGAAGCCGGGAAGTGTGGTTTGTCCAACAATGGAGGGAAACACTATGCCCAGTAAAAGATTGTTTTATCGCTATCTTGTCATAATGTGGATTATGGTCTCCAGTTTCACGATGCTAGGCAGAGGATCTCTTTTTTGAGGAGACAATGGCTACGGTCATTGACCAGTATGGTCACTGCTAAGAAGGAAAGCAATGGCAAACTACCTTCTTCACAGATGCCAAGAACATTATGTTTTGCAATATCATCGACATTCAGAGAAACGGCGCAAATCGCCCAGTAGGGATAGTCATGTGATCAGCCTATTAAGAGAGGTGTGAGACAGGGATGTGTAATGTCTCCAGATCTGTTTTCCCTGTACAGTGAACATATTTTCAGAAACATAGAAGATATGGAAGGAATCAACATTAAGGGACGATACATCAATGACATTAGATTTGCAGATGATAGTCTTGATTGCAGACAGTGAGCAGGACCTGCAAAATTTAGTAGATGCAGTTGTTGCACACAGTGAACAACTAGGGTTAGAATTTAATTGTAAGAAGACACAGATTATGGTCGTCAGGAAGAAATTCCACAATGTAATATACAAGTAAATGGGCATATTCTTAAACAAGTGAATCTGTACAACGATCTTGGAACAGTCGTAACATCTGATGGGAGAAGCCTTGAAGAGATTAGAACAAGAATTGCCATGGCGAAGGGAGCCTTTTACAAGATGAAAAACATACTGACCAATAAAAAGATATCAATTGAAACGAGAAAAAGAGTCTTGAAGTGCTACATAGAACCTGTACTTTTATATGGATGTGAAGTGTGGACAATGAGCAGACAAGCTGAAAAACGTCTGATGCCTGTGGAAATGTAGTTTCTGAGGAAAATGCAAAGAATACCATGAACAGACAGAAAAACCAATGAACAAGTTCTTCAAGAAACAAATGAAGATCATAAACTGATTAGAGGCATTAGACAGTCAAATATTTTTGGGCATGTTATGAGAAGAAATGAATTGGAGAACTTGGTGACAACTGGCAAGATCGAAGGGAACAAACCAAGGGGAAGACTGAGAAGTAAATACCTGAATGGCTTGGCCACGTGGCATGGTCGAGACAGAAGCACGGAGCTGATCCACGACTTTGGTGATAGAGTAAGATGGCAGAACATGACTGCCCACGCTTACCGGCATGGCACATGATGGATGGATGGATGTCATAATCGGAGAATTTAACATTAGTATGCAAACTCTCCTAATACCTTGATGGTATGAGGCGTTGGTCATTCAGAAAGCAGTGGAAAACTACCGAACATATTAAATGCCAGTAAATTACAAACAGCTGAAAATGCTGGGGTTGATTGTGATGTCCTGTAAAGGACATGCTTAGTACTCATAAATAGAAGTACAGAATTAGAAGAGCTGATCCTGTCTGTCAAGAGACAAGGTTCAAAACATTTTTTCGGAGCTTATAATCAAAACAAAAATAATATCCACAGACAAAACTAAATGCTAGAAGAGGAAGAGGTACGACCAGCAAGACGTTATATACAGATCATTATAGACATCATAGACATAAAGGTGCATGAGGCAGGAAAGTCGAGTCGAGAGAAAGTCGAGTCGAGAGTCGGGAGTCGAGGGAAATGAACGAGCTGACAAACTGGCTGGCTCTTCACCCCCTGTAGATGGCCAGCCCATGGATCGTGCCAATGTTGTTAACGTCCTCAAAGATATGGCGAGAACAGAGGACTTTGACGTCAGTGATTCCACATCGCTGTCCAGGATGAAAGACCTGGGAGTAAGAATCAGCACAGCCAGACGCGAGAGGTACATCGGGAAAACAAAGCGCCTCGTCAACCAACACAGAACTGGCACTATTAGCCACCGGTCGCTGATGCATATGCTGGGGGGAGGATCTGAGCACCTATGGACATGTCCGGAGTGCAATGAAGATACCCCAACTGATAACTGACAACGGATGCAGGAAAAATTGCAAGAGATCGCTAAACTTTTCGGCAAGCCGTGGTGAGGTCAAAGTTCTCCAAAGGACCTGCTACATAATGACGATTTACTTATGAATAATAAGGCATAGCGCAAAACGTGGATTTTATCATCATCATGTGCCCCTGTAACTGGCACAGACATTCATGTCTCTCTATAGATCTCAGTCTTTGGTGTTATGGATCAACTCTGCCGATGATATTCCTCCATGCCACCGTTTCAGTTCATTCATCATCATTTCTCTTGGTCTACCTCTTCTCCCAATGATCTTTCAAATCATTATTGTGTTTTCCAATGGCTCTCTTCTCATTATAGGACCAAAGAGTGCTGTTTTTTTCCTTCTTATTGTTGTATATAATGTTCTAATTTCATTAGCCTTTTCAAGGCAATCTGTGTTAGTTACTCTGGCAGTCCATGGTATTAACAAAATTCATCAGAAACACTTCGCCATTGCTTCCAAACTCTTCCTAATTTGTTAATTCCATTCCATGATTCACTGCCATACAGCAAAACAGGTTCTATGTAACATTTCAGTATTCCCTTCATGTTAGTAACTTACTGCATAAGATATTTTTCATTTTCTGTAATGCAGTCTTTGCTTGGCCTTCTCTGCTCTTAATCTCTGTCATGCATCTTCCATCTCATGTTATGATTACTTCTAGATATTTAAATTGACCAGTTGGGTTCAGCATTATGCCTTCGAATGTTATATCACATTTTTGTGCTATTAAAAAATTTCTTTGATATTACCATTGCTTCTGTGTCTCAAAATCTTTTTGTGCATTCTCTTGTACTACTGTGTTTCTGAGAAAAATGCCAAGAATACAACGGACAAACAGAAAAACAAATGATCAAGTCCTACAAGAAACAAATGAAAACCATAAACTGATTAGAGAAATTAGACATAGTCAGTCACAATCTTTTGGACATGTTATGAGAAGAAATAAATTGAAGAACAACTTGGTGAAAACTGGCAAAATTGAGGGGGAAAGAACAAGGGGAAAGCAAGGAAGTAAATACCTGGATGGCTGGACCACATGGTATGGTTGAGACAAGCATAATGAGATGATCCTCGACTCCGGTGATCTTGTGAAATTGTGAAATATGACCACCTGCGCTTATCAGCATGGTGCATGATGATGATGAGTACTACAATGTCTAAAAGTTGTTATAGATCCATGCTTGTTATCTGCATAGTGTGGATTGTTTATGTTACAAACTCCAGCTTGTATTTGAGGCCTCTCTTTTATCTCTCTCTTATTACTTCACTTTAGAGAGAGAACGAGTCCAATGACAAAACACATTCTCATCTTACATTCCTCAATTTCACTGTTCATATTTGCCCTACTAATGTCCCATTTTAATTGCTGCTACTTGCTTTCAGTAAATATTCTTTATTATTCTGAGATCTTTCCCATCAGTTTAATATCTTCAAACAGAATGATCATTTCATCATGTTTCACTTTAATAAGTGCCTTCTTCTTCTTCTTCTTCAGCGTTCCGAGCCATTGAGGTTCTTTGCTGCAGATACAATCTGTCTCCATTCGTCTCTCTGGTTGACTTTCTCTTGCCAGTCGTTGATTCCAAGTGCTTGTAGGTCTGTATATATATTATCTCTCCACCGTCTTCTTGGTCTACCTCGGGGTCTACGGTCATTTATTTCCTGAGTGTAAGTGAGTTTTATTTCCCTATTATCTTCCATTCTTTCTATATGCCCCAGCCATTGTAATCTATTAGCCTTCATGATACCAGTGATTAGCGCGGACTTAAACAGATCATAAATGTCTTTGTTGCTTCTTCTTTTCCACTCTCCACTTTGTGTATCCCTAATGGGTCCAAAGATGCGTCTTAAAACTTTGTTCTCAAGGGTTTGTAATAAGGCTTCGTCTCCTTTCGTTGTACTCCAGGTTTCAGAGCCATACAGAACAACTGGTCTGATCAGTGTTTTGTATATTGTGATTTTGGTGTTACGAGATAACACATTTGATTTTAGTAGATGTTGTAGTGCATAGTATATCTTATTTCCAGAATTGATTCTAGTTTGTATTTCTTCCCTTGTGATGTTGGAGCAGTTGAAGATTGTACCCAGGTATTTGTATGTTTCCGTTCTTTTAATGGTCATATTATCTATTTGTATGTGGCTAGAGCTTTTAGCCATTCCTTCTCTTGAAAATACCATATATTCTGTCTTATCTTGGTTGATAACCAGCCCCATCTGTTGGGTTTTTTCCTTTAAGTGAGTCAATATTTCCCATGTCTTTTGTTCATTTTCCCCTTTAATATCTATATCATCTGCATAACCAAGCATTCTGGATGTTCCTCCAATATCACAGTCCTCCTTTACCTTCCTTACAACTTTCTCTAGAGCCAGATTGAAGAGTGGCGGCGATAGTGCATCACCCTGTTTCAAGCCAGATGTTATTTGGAAAGGGTTTGATTTCCTGCCTTTATATGTTACTATATTATAAGTATCTTCTATACATAATCTGGTCACCATCAAAATTTGAGTTAATATTTCTACTGCAAATTAGCCCAGTACTTCTAATTTCTCTATCATAATTCCATCTGGCACTGTTGTGGAATTTATATCAATACTAGCTGACCCGGCCCGGCTTTGCCCAGCCCCTGGCGGGGATCTATCTATCTATCTATCTATCTATTTATCTATCTATCTATCTATCTATCTATCTATCTATCTATCTATCTATCTATCTATCTATCTATCTATCTATCTATCTATCTATCTATCTATCTATCTTATATATCTGTCTGTCTGTCTGTCTGACCCGGCCCGGCTTCGCCCAGCCCCTGATGGGAGCATCTCATTTAATTCATATAAGTAGTCATATAAGTTCCCGTTCCTGACTGTCTGTCTGTCTGTCTGTCTGTCTGACCCGGCCCGGCTTCGCCCAGCCCCTGATCGGAGCATCTAATTTAATTCATATAAGTAGTAATATAAGTTCCCGTTCCCGACTGTCTGTCTGTCTGACTCGGCCCGGCTTTGCCCAGTCCCTGGCGGGGATCTGTCTTGTCTGTCTGTCTGACCCGGCCCGGCTTCGCCCAGTCCCTGATGGGAGCATCTCATTTAATTCATATAAGTAGTCATATAAGTTCCCGTTCCCGACTGTCTGTCTGTCACGCCTGTCTGTCTGTCTGTCTGTCTGACCCGGCCCGGCTTCGTCCAGTTCCTGGCGGGGATCTGTCTGTCTGTCTATGTATCTATCTATGTATCTATGTATCTATATGTATGTATGTATGTATGTATGTATCTATCTATCTATCTATCTATCTATCTATTTATATAGATATATATATTAGATATATATATATATATATTTTATTAGCCAGGGGACTTAACCTAAGATATAGCAATGCTACTAAAAGTTATGTCCCTTTATTTAATTTTTCTTATGTTAAGTCATGTAAATTTAAATATTAAATTTTAGTGAGTATGTTAGTATTGCCTATAACCAAACTATGACAGTTGGTTGCAATGGAATGAGAAGAAGTCGTGTTGAAAATTTCATCTCAATCGGATGGACCGTTCGCGAACGCATAAAGAACGGATGGACATACACACATCGTCTTTTATAGATATAGATTTTTTTTTTTAGGGGGGGGGGGGGGGGGGGAAGAAAAGAAAATGAAAACTAATAATTAACAATGAAGAGGGGAGACCAAAAATGAACATGACATGATCAGTGTAAATGGGGAAGTATTACAACATATCTTGGTACCAACGGATTGTATTTTGTAGATATTTTAGTAACTGTTTTCACCAAATTATGCATCCTGCATAGTTCGATAGCTTGTATGAAATGCAATACAAGAATGCACCTTATTCAAGTCTCTATGTCAATTCTAAGCTGAGATAATTATGCTAGCGTTACTCTGTAAATAATATAATTTAATAGGAGAAAGAGGAAACTGCTGATGTAGCACTTTTATAACTTGAATCTAACATTTAAATCACTGTCAATTTATTGTTTGAAGATACATTTAACAGTAATGTTAACAACAGTACTTAGAGCCTATGTGGCAGTGTTTGACATGCGCTGCAGATTTACACCAGATCTTGTAATGTGGTGCTCCTGGACTGGTTTTTAAAAGAAGTCTTAAAAGTCGAGAGGATTGACTTCATTGCACCAGGTTTTATCCCATACGGCTTGGTCTCTTTCTGTAGGGCGGCCCGCCGAAAGCGTCGCACAAAGCACGAACTCCCTAACTCCATCAATGACCCCCAGGAGTCTCAGAGAAAAATGCACTCGTGAACCGAAAGAGGTAGCCTGGAATCGAACCCACAACCTTCAGTGCATGAGGCAGACAGCTTGACCACTTTGCCACAGAGACTCCCAAATGGTTTGTAAAGGATCACTCGTTGCAAATGGATATCTCCATACTTGCTCCAGCCGTCTTCCATAGATCACACAAGGAGAATCTCAGCACAGTGTGTGAATTCTATAGCACCAGCAAGGCTCCAAATGTCTGCTTAGCAAAATAACATCTTTTTAATATGGAAATTATGCCTGGGCAGCAACCTGTTTGGCCTGCTTTTTTCTTATGTGTACTTTCACAAAAGTATTGATAGACAGGGTAGGTTGACATTTTTGGAGATAATTTTTGACTGCAACTTCTCATACAAATATCACAATGATATAAGTATATTAAAGTAAGTTTGTTATTACCTTTCAGAGCACCTTTTAAGTTTTCCTGCCATAAATGAATCTAGAAAAAGATTACCACCATAAGGACTAGAGATAATGCTAGACGGACCAAGGATGAGGCATTTTAAATCCAGCATGAGGCTAAATAGGCCAAGAGGCAGACTAAACAGACCTGTGGGACGTGTACATGGTATGCCGCCTCCTGGGCGAGGCATGAAAAGATACAGACGTCTTATGAGACCTCAACAAGGTATGGGACCTCCTGGACCAGATATGGGACCTCCTGGACCAGATATGGGACCTCCTGGACCAGATATGGGACCTCCTGGACCAGACATAAGAACATACAGACGTAGGAGACTTCAACAAGATATGGAACCTCCTGGACCAGACATGATAATGTGCAGACGTCGTATGAGACCTCAGCAAGGTACGGTACCTCCTGGATCTGATATGGGATCTCCTGAACCAGAAATGAGAACATACGGACATCGTATGAGATCTCGACAAGGTATTTCACCTCCTGGACCTGATATGGGGTCTTCTGAATTTAATATGCGATCTCCTGAACATGATATGGGATCTCCTGAACGAGACATAAGAACATACAGACGTCGTATGAGATCTCGACAAGGTATTTCACCTCCTGGACCTGACATGGGATCTCCTGAACCAGACATGAGAACATACAGACTTCGTATGAGATCTCGACAAGGTATTTCACCTCCTGGACCTGACATGGGATCTCCTGAACCAGACATGAGAACATACAGACTTCGTATGAGATCTCGACAAGGTATTTCACCTCCTGGACCTGACATGGGATCTCCTGAATTTGATATGCGATCTCCTGAACATGATATGGGATCTCCTGAACGAGACATAATACCATTCAGACGTCGTCTGAGACCTCGACAAAGTATGGTATCTCCTGAACCTGATATGGGATCTCCTGAACCAGACATGAGAACATACAGACTTCGTATGAGATCTCGACAAGGTATTTCACCTCCTGGACCTGACATGGGATCTCCTGAACCAGACATGAGAACATCAAGACGTCGTATGAGACTTCAACAAGGTATGGTACCTCCTGAATTTGATATGGGACCTCCTGAATTTGACACAGGACCTCCTGAATTTGACACGGGACCTCCTGAATTTGATATGGGTTCTCCTGAACCTGATATGGGATATCCTGAAGCAGACATGAGAACATACAGACGTCGTATGAGACCTCGACAAAGAGTGGTACATCCTGAATCTGATATGAGATCTCCTGAACCACACATGAGAACATACAGACGTCCTATGAGACCTCGACAAGGTATGGTACATCCTGAATCTAATATGGGATCTCCTGAACCAGACATGAGAACATACAGACGTCCTATGAGACCTCGACAAGGTGTGGTACCTCCTGAGCCTGATATGCGATCTTCTGAACCAGACATGAGAACATACAGACGTCCTATGAGACCTCGACAAGGTATGGTACCTCCTGAGCCTGATATGCGATCTTCTGAACCAGGCATGAGAACATACAGACATCGTATGAGACCTCGACAAGGTATGATACCTCCTGAACATGATATGGGATCTCCTGAACCAGACATGAGAACATCAAGACGTCGTAGGAGACTTCAACAAGGTATGGTACCTCCTGAATTTGACACGGGACCTCCTGAATTTGATATGGGACCTGAATTTGATATGGGATCTCCTGAACCTGATATGGGACCTCCTGTACCTGACATGGGACCTCCTGAAAAAGACATGAGAACATACAGACATATGAGATCTCAACAAGGTATGGTACCTCCTGGATCTGATATGGGACCTCCTGGCCCTGATATGGGACCTCCTGGACCAGGTATGGGACATCATGGACCAGATATGGGACCTCCTGGACCAGATATGGGACCTGGACCAGGTATGGGACCTCATGGACCAGGAATGGGACCTCCTGGATCAAGTATGGGACCTCCAGGACCAGGTATGGGACCTCCTGGACCAGGTATGAGACCTCCAGGACCAGGTATGGGACCTCCTGGACCAGGTATGGGACCTCCTGGACCAGGTATGGGATCTCCTGGACCAGGTATGGGACCTCCAGGACCAGGTATGGGACCTCCAGGACCAGGTATGGGACCTCCAGGACCAGGGATGAGACCTCCTGAATCAGGTATGGGACCTCCTGGACCAGTTATGAGACCTCCAGGACCAGGTATGGAATCTTATGGACCAGGTATGGGACCTCCAGGACCAGGTGTGGAATCTCGTGGACCAAGTATGGGACCTCTTGGACCAGGTATGGGACCTCCAGGACCAGGTAAAGGACCTCCTGGACCAGGTATGAGACCTCCAGGACCAGGTATGGGACCTCCTGGATCAGGTATGGGACCTCCTGGACCAGGTATGGGACTACCAGGACCAAGTATAGGACCTCCTGGACCAAGTATGGGACCTCCAGGAACAGGTATGGGATCTCTTGGACAAGGTATGGGACATCCTGGACCAGGTATGGGACCTCCTGGACCAGGGATGAGACCTCCAGGACCAGGTATGGGACCTCCAGGACCAGGTATGGGACCTCCAGGACCAGGTATGGGACCTCCAGGACCAGGTATGGGACCTCCTGGACCGGGTGTGGGTCCTCCTGGACAAAACATGGTCTGTCTAGAAATGAGAGGATCAAGCATGGGATCTCCAAGAATCCCTCCCTTACCATCACAAGTAATGGTAAGAACTAAATTTCTGTTTTTATGTTTTCTGTAGAGTGAAATCGGTTATTGCTCACATGAAGTAGGCATTCTTTCAATAGAAAAAATATTCCTTAATTTTCTGTTTGTCCAGCTGAATGCAATTTCATGATAACATGATGCATATCTGGCCTCCCATCTATGACATTACAATCTGTTAAGAAATGTTAATATAAAGTGCATAGAGTATGGACAATGTAAAAGCTTATTTAAGTATGCAAACTGAATGTTAAGCAATACCCCATTTAGGTGTTGTGATAATTGCGCATGGACAGTTGTGATTACAAAATGGCTGCCTCGCACCATGGAAGGAATCATTATTTATTTTGTGTATGTGTTTTGTCAGGGGATGTGAAACCTTGTGAAATGTACAGAAAAAATGTTGTTCAGTATGGAAACTCAGGGCTTCAGTCAGAGGCAGAGTGTATGAATGGGTAGAAAAATGCAAGATAAAATGTCAAAAAGTTAAAAATGCAGGAATCTGCTGGGAAAGTCATGATGACCATCTTTTGGGATATCAAGGGTCCTAAATTGATGCATTTTCAGGAAAGGGGAGAAACTGACTAGTGCTCGATACGGTGACATGCCAGTGAACAAATTGGAGCCTGCTATGTGACTGAAACTTTGGGGACTTCGCTCAAACGTCGTATTGTTGCTGCATGACATTGCCTGCTCTCATATGGCTGCACATACACTACATGCTTTGAACTTTGAGGTCTTGAAACATTCAGCACCCCTCTGCTGTGTGTTCACCGTGATGAGGTTGAGGGGCTTGCATGTTCCAATGACCCCAAGAGCTATGCCGACGGTAGCAAAGCTACTGGTAGGATCACCCATGTCGGACAGGTCAAGGGAGAGGAACCAGACCAAGAGACACACAAACCTGTTGCCTTATAGGTAGACTGGGGACAGTCAAAGGCTAGGGAAAGCACCACGACAAATGCTTGTCGAAATCGGATGTACTGAGCCACAGGCTTGACAAAGCAGTGCAGCGTAACTTAATTCATGATGTCAAATTAAAATTATTCAGTATGGTGCTAATCCCGTGAAGTCCCATCAGGCAGTGATAGTGCCGGGTCCCCTGCATCAAGGGGGTCCACCTCATACTACTGGTGGTCACCTTCCCTTGTGCTGTGGAGTCAAGGCACAGAGGAATAGGTTAAGAGCTATTGACCAAATATCCGGACACTCAACATACTACAGTGGAATGCCGAAGGAGTTTATAACAAGAAAGTCTCCCTAACAGAGCATCTTCATAAAGATAGAATAAATGTGGCGTGCATTCAAGAGATACACCTCAAAGCCAATCGCAGATTCTCAGTCAGAGGATATCAGGCCACACCTTTCGACCGTGAAGGACACAAAGGAGGGGTTCTAATACTTACACGAAATACAATACCTTGCAATGAATTATCTGTGATCTCTGACAACCAAACGGAAATTATAGGTGTTGATGTAATGATAAAGGACGTGAAAATAAGAATTTAAAATCTGTATAGCTCAGCAGATAAGGACCTTACACTCTCAAACATGAAAATAACTGACAAACTGCACTCTTGTCGGAGACTTTAATAGCCGTTCAGGAAGATGGGGATACCCAGATACTGACAAAAGAGGAGATGAAGTGGAGGACTGGGAAATAGACTCAAATCTCTATCTACTCATCAAAGCCTATGACACACCGAGCTTCTACTCCAGAAAATGGTTTACCACTTCTACTCCAGACTTAGCTTTCTGCACAGGTGACACCCTCCACAAAATCGATCGCCATGTGCTTGACCAGTTAGCAGGTAGTGACCACAGACCAATCAAGCTTGTAATGAATATGGAGTATGTTCCACGGGAGTAAAAGCCTTTGCCCCGCTGGAATTACAAATGAGCAGATTAGGACAGATTTGCCATACTAACAGATAAATATTGTGAAAACATAAATACACGATATGGCAACATGAAGCAAATGGTGGAAAGTCTAAACAAAGCAGTAATACAGGCGGCCACTGAGTCTATTCCAAGAGGAGCGAGGAAAAATTACAAACCATACTGGACTGAAGAACTACAAATTTTGGAGGACAAAGTTGAAGATGCCAGGAAGACAGCAGAGAGAGAACAAATAACTGAAGTGAACATCTCTCTCAAAGCCATCTCAACAAAATATAAAAGAACAGTTAATCAAACAACAAGAGATTGTTGGAGGAAAAAAACAGAAAACCTGAACTTTGACAGGGATGGAAACAAACTATGGAAATTAGTGAAAGCCATGAACAGTGAAGGACCGAGAAACAAATAATTAAACAAGGAAATGCCTTGCTTACAGGTAAAAAGGCTGCAAATGCACTAATGGAACACTATGCAAATGCAAACCACATTGATATTACAACCAAACAGAAGAAAGCAATCAAAGATAAACAGATACATCATAGTAATACAGAGACAGCAGCAGAAGATATGATGGCAAATCTAACAATGGAAGAAATGGAACAGGCAATGAATACCCTAAAAAAGAAGAAATCACCAGGAAAGGATGGAATCACAAATGAAATGCTAATAAGACTAGGCACTAAGGCAAAAAAGAAACTACTAGCAGTCCTAAATTGCAGCTGGAAAAGAGGAATAGTCCCACAGGCATGGAAGGAAGCTAAACTAATACCAGTCCCAAAGAAAGGAAAAGACCTGGAAGAACCAAATGGCTATTGACCTATCAGTCTACTTAGCTGTGTAGGAAAATTAATGGAACGCATTATCAATGGCAGGCTAACATGGCATCTGGAAGAAAACCAACTCTTAACACCACACCAAGCAGGATTCAGAAAGTACAGATCCACTGAAGATCAAATAACCTATATAGCTCAGGAAATAGAGGTTGCCTTCCAAGAGAAAAAGCACATACTAGCTGTCTGGATAGATTTAGAAAAAGCATTTGATAAAGTATGGAAGGAAGGACTGAAAGTAAAACTGCAAATAATGTATGTTTGTGGGAAAATATACAAATGGACCAGCCACTACCTTGAGAACAGTACTGCCAGGACAAAAGTACAAGGACAAACCAGCAAAATGATGCTGTTGGAGCAAGGTGTCCTCCAAGGAGGAGTTCTTTCACCAACATTATTCCTAGCATATATAAATGACATCACGGAAAATTTTCCAGTCAGAGTACACACATCCTCCTTTGCAGATGACCTAGCCAAATGGACATCTGAAGAATATATTAGTACAGATAACAGCAGAATACAGCAAGCCTTATTAGCGCTAGAGGGCTCGTCAAAATCATGGCTAGTGAAGATAAGTGAGGAGAAAACATCATGCACAGTGTTCTCCCTCTCAAATAAAACTCAGCAACCTAAGCTGGTATTGAATGGAAAAATATTGCGCCTTGAAGAAATTCCAAACTATCAAGGAGTCACCTTTGATCGTCACCTGAGATGGAAGACACAGGTTGAGAAAAATCGAGCAAAAGCAAGGCAAAGAATGGCAATCATGAAAAAGCTTGCTGGTACAACATGGTGAGCAGATGAGAAAGTTCTCAAGAAGTTATATACTGGACGGGTGAGGCAAGTACTGGAATATGGCATTGCAGCTTAGGCAACAGCAGCTAAGTCAAACTTTAACAAAATAAGCAGAATCCAAAATCAAAGAATGCGAATCATAACTGGAAGCCTGAAGACAACGCCTATTAATGAACTAGAAAAGATCACTTGTTTACAACCAATGCAGGATAGAAGAGATAGCAGAGCCCAGCAACAAGCAGAAAAATTTAGAAGATTGACAGACCACCCTATGTATAACAGGTTTAATGGTTTTGGAAAGGGAAGACTGAAGCGTAGCCACTCTGTAGAAACTGCAAAATGAAAGATTAGGGCAGATCCTATACTTAACATATCAACAGTCAAACCCATTTACAATGCACACAACTTCCCAGCTTGGAGACAGCAGCAACTGCCTGAGATGATAGAAAACATTCCTGGTATTGAGAAAAAGAACACTTAGAATGAAACAGAACGAAGAAAAAAATCGCTCTAAACTACATAAAAGAACATTTACCCAAGTAGCAATTGGACCCATGCATATACAGACGGGTCTGCCAAAAATTCAATAGAAAATTTAGGAATTCTCCTAAATTTAAAAAACGGAGTGAAAAAAACACAGTCAGTGGCAACTGGAAAATTTTCAAGTAACTTCAAATCAGAGGTAGAAGCTTTGAAAACTGCAGCAGAAATGCTCTTGATGGAGGAAAATAAAGAGAAGCAAATAGCTATCTTCACAGATGCAAAGTCAGCTGTCTCAATACAGAAGAGCAAAGACAGGTCATTCTTCTGCGCCTCAGAACAGGACACAATGGATTACGCAACCACATGTATACAAAATTCAAGATTGGTGACTCAGCCATGTGCACATGTGGTTTGGCGTCGCAGACAGCAGAGCACATACTCCAGGATTGCCGAGACTACAACATATCCAGGCGAACCTTCTGGCCTAGAGAGACAACAGTGGAAGATAAACTCTATGGACCGCTGAATGAACTAAAAAAGACTGTTAGATTCATACAAGAGACAACATTGCAGTTATAAACATAATTTAGGCGAACGAAAGAAGAAGAAGAAAAGCCCATTGTGTGGTCATCATCAAAGATGGAAAAAGCGTCCCATTGGCACGAAATTGAATATTGCTTGGATAGCAAATCCATTACGTGGAAAGTCCGAATCGAAAGCTCACTGTGTGGATGTTATCTGCAAACTGCTTTCTTCTGGTTTCTGGAGGAACAGCCTGTGGTGAACGGAGGGCCCAATATATGGAAGTGAGGCTAAGCAGCCATGTGCAGGACGTGACGATTCCTTGGGTGAGCTCAGTACCTATGCGCTATGTGTCGGCTCTGCAATTATGGAAGCCTCCTTGGATGGTGGGGAATACCCATGGTCTGCCCCCGCCTTCCCTTGAGGGCTGACCGTTATGTCCTTGGCTGTTCTAAATGGGCCAGCTGGGATGGCGAAATAACACCACAACAGTGAGTGTCAAATGTCTTACGAAACCCGCGTTAAGGTTAACCCAGTCAACAAATGCCTGCAGAAGTCGGATGTGTCAGCCTAACGGCGCAAGACTGCAGCTCTGTTGTAAACCGGCACAACGCAATGACGTCCGGGGGAAAAAAAAACTCTGGATGAACACAGCAAAAGAAGAAACATCCAGCATATAGTCCAGACTTGGTGCCATCTGGCTTTCACTTGTATGACCCTTGTAAGAACATTTTGGGGTAGGAGGTTTGCAGATGACAAGAAGGTAATGGAGGCAGTACAAAATTATTTGTGGCCACACCCAAAAACTTTTTCCTAGAAGGCATCGCTAGTGGACCAAGTGTGTTGCCAGGCAGGGAGACTATGTTGTGAAACAATTATCATCATCATCATCATCATCATCATCAGTTGGTGTAGGCGTTCATAGCTCTCCACAGATCTCGGATTTTGGTGTTCTGGATCAACTCTGCTGATGATATTATTCCATGCCACCGCCACAGTCCATCCATCATCATTTCTCTTAGTCTGCCTCTGCCTCTCTTCCCCTTGTTATTTCCAGTTGTCACGATGTTCTCCAATGCTTCCCTTCTTATCACATGACCGAAGAAATCTGTCTCATTCTTATTGTTGAATATAGTGTGCTAGTTTTATTAGCTTCTTTCAGGCAGTCATTGTTAGTTACCCTGGCAGTTGAAAAATAAGACACAATTTCTGGTTCACATTATTGTAATAAAGTTATTTGTAAAATTCCTGTTACTTAATGGATTCCCCCCTGTGTATACACACATAAACATCCACAAGTGTTAACAGATTCAAACCACTGTTTACACCGGAAACTAAACTAGATGACATTAAGGGACATATAATAAGAAGAGGAAGGTTCATGGATATTAAAGACAGAAATAAACTTTCAGTCTAGTGACCAAACCAAATCTCTCACACACGACCTTGAACCTAGGCATGCACATAAACACACACACAAATAGATAGAGAGATATATTTGATAGCCTGGAGGCTAGCAAAGCCAAATGGATAAGAGCGGTTGTTCCTAAACATCTGGTGTCATTGCTGGAGCTATGTAGTGTGTGCTCTGTGTGACGTCTTCAGCAGGCTGCTATGTGTAAAGAAGACCAAGCCATACAGGGTAGTACACAGTGCAGTTAAGTAGCTCCTGTTGTCTTTAACCCCTGTTTTAATCTATTCACTGGTAGACTGAAGGCAGCTATATAATCTATCTTTGATCTTTGCCCGTAGACTATCTTTGATCTTTGCCTGTAGACTATTTTTGATCTATGCCTGTAGACTATCTTTGGTCTTTGCCCATAGACTACCTTTGGTTTTTGCCCATAAACTATCTTTGGTCTTTGCCTGTAGACTATCTTTAGTCTTTGCCTGTAGACTATCTTTGGTCTTTTTACCTGTAGACTATCTTTGGTCTTTGCCTGTAGACTATCTTTGGTCTTTTTACATGTAGACTATCTTTGATCTTTGCCTGTAGACTATCTTTGGTCTTTGCCCATAGACTACCTTTGGTCTTTGCCCATAAACTATCTTTGGTCTTTGCCTGTAGACTATCTTTGATCTTTGCCTGTAGACCATCTTTGGTCTTTGCCTGTAGACTATCTTTGATCTTTGCCTGTAGACTATTTTTAGTCTTTGCCTGTAGACTATCTTTGGTCTTTGCTTGTAGACTATCTTTGGTCTTTACCTGTGGACTATCTTTGGTCTTTGCCTGCCTTTAAGTGTTCTGGACAGTTTTGAGTTTCCTCTTTTCCACCAAGCGTGTTGCTCTGACCATCGAGATCCCTTGCTGTTGTAGTATATGAATCTCTCTAATGTTATCAGTTTATTTAATCCTCCTTGTACTTTAAAACTAGATATTTGACTTGTGCTAATATTAAAGTGATAAAAGTATGTGGGACGTCTTGTACTTGGTACCCAATAGGTTATATGTACCTCTCTTTTGTATTGGGAAAGTGATTCTATTCAGCCTTAGTGTGGTTTGCTGAGGTCACTAGACCAGGACCAGATTTTATACTGACCCAGACTTATGGGCTTGGGGCTGGGAGTGAGAAAACAGCATCACAGTCTCTGTGAAGCTGGTAGATCCATACCGGATTGGATAGAAAGTGATAGATAGAAACTCTTTTCAGGGCTTAGATGACCTCAGCGTTAATACACAGAAAACAGCATGTGGTTTTGAATCTGAAAATGTACAGTTTTGTACACTTGACTAAAACTATATAAAGTTCATACAAGAGATCAAAAGGTGAGCGACTTAACTGCTACCTTTACTCAGGTATCCACACGTAAGTGCAGAAGTCAAGCATAAGTCATAAATAACATATTTCAACCAACACTCTGCTACCAGTGCCAAATATGGTCACTGTTTAAAAGGCAAAAGCAGAAGCTCGTTATGTGTGGAATGGAATACATGAAAAGGTTTAGAAGCAGATGCATTTGATTAAATCAAGGGTATGTTACAGAAACTCAACTCAGTTCAGGTGACACATGTGACTCAAAATAGATTGTTCCCAAAATAGATGACTCCTATTGCAATGGTTGATTCTGTCCGGAAATTATAGTTATATAAGATGGTAGTGACTTTGATGAAACACATTAGCTGATGCAAGGTTCTCATTTACTCACTAACAAGGTGACAGAAGTATGTGTTGTGCACATAGTATCATCAGAGTTGGAAATATCCTTGATTAAAGAACTTAATTTTCTTCTGCGTGAGAAGTCATCTTCAGAACTAGGTACAAAAAGTATAAGGTGCAACTGCAATAATGAAAGAGCAAAGTTGTTTTTAAGAATGCAGATGTTTCCATGAAAGCTGTATTAGTGTCGATCATGATCTACATTGACGACAGCCACACATCACTCCCAACTGGTGGAGGAGTACCAAACAACTTATCGTAGACTGCCTTGAACATCCTCCATATTCTTCCACACTGGCAACTCCTGACTTTTTTCTTGCTCCCTTGCCACAAATCAGCACTGACCTTGCAGAAATTCAAGAATGCAGAGAACAGTATCACCAGTCTGACAATGCAGATGAGAGAGTTTTCAAAGAATGGGTTACAAGAGGTTTCTGACATCTGATTTAGTTCAAAACAATGTTTTCCCGTAGTGAATTTGAATAACAAGACGCAAACAATAGATTGCATGAGTTATTGCCTGGAATATTTCACTGCATCTCGTCAGATACATACTGCAGAAATCACACAACATAATTCAAGCTGAAATATAGACATAGTCGCACAGTAATTTCAATTCTCTACCACAGTAATTTTAAATTGACTGTCATGTCTTTCTGTTTCTGATTTATATAATTACTTTATTTTATGTTGTGTGATTTCTGCAGTATGTACCTGATGAGATTCAGCGAAATATGCCAGGCAATAAATCGGGCAATCTATTGTGTGTGTGTCTTCGTTATTCAAAATCTGATATAGTTGTTGACAAAAGTATGTAGTTTCTGAAGGAGCTTTTTGGAAAGAAATGTAATTTAAAATGTTTGTTTTGTTACTGAAACTTTACAGTATACAAATCCAGAGAAGCTGCCTCATATGTATACATTTTACTTTCAATTCATTGTGGTGTATAGGTCAGATTTTCCAGTGTATATGACTGAAGAAGTGATAGAACTTTCTTATATAACAACATATAGAACAATATTTATCATTGCCATAAAAGCACGAGGGTCTTATCATTGCCATAAGAGTATGAGGTTTTTATCATTGCCATAAAAGTATGAGGGTAAGTCAGTAAGTCATAAAATACATAAAACTATATAAGATGTGAAATTAAAACCATATATTATTGTATTCTCATGTCCTTATTTTTGAAGATATTCTGTCACTAATTACCTTCAATGGATTCTGTGTAGATGCCAAAGTTAGACATATTGACCTCTCAGATATGTACATAATTATATGTGATAAACACAACTTAAAAGAGGAATACAGAAGAAGAATAGGCTGTATTTCCATTGCAATCTTGTATTTGTTTGTTTTGACACTTGATAAAATTGTTTCTTGCATTTTATAATTACAGCAGCCACCATTGCCATCGACAAACTCAGCCTCTATAACTTCCAATATTCCACCAGCAAACTTGCAGTCAGTGCAGCCTGTGAATCAACAGGCACAATTATGGGTGGAACATACTACACCTACAGGCCAGGTAGGTACTTAATTTCAAGTAGGGCTACCATAAAGAAGACAAACACTTGTTGCATGTTAGCATAGCAGCTATCTTAAATGTATGTTTTGTTTAAAAATGTACATGCCATATAACATATTGGGGATATCTGAGCAGCTGAGCTTCGAACGCCTGGTACCCAGCTCACGAACCGCGTTCGCAAGCCTTTAGCCACGGAGCTAATGTTTAAAAGTTTGCTAATGTTAAAAGTTTAAAGCAAATGAACAAAAAAAAATTATGAACGCAGCAGCAGCAGAAGAAGAAACCAAAAATGACCACACTTATAAAAAAAATTAAAACTCCTGAAGGAAAGCTGTGAGATGGAATCCTAGTGGATGCTATTAAACTAGTATGAACACTGCAACTAAATTATGCTCACATTATGTAGTTGAGCCTGGGAACTAGAAGAAATAAGAGCAAACTGGATAGGGCGCTATCTGTTGAAGCTACCAAAGAAAGAGGATTACCACTTTAGACAGACCAGAAGTAATCATTATTATGTGTCTCAGAACCGGACAGTCCACTACACAAACACATAATATAAAATATAGATATATATAAAATGAATATAAAATTTAAGATTGACAAATAAGCCATGTACACATGTGGACTGGTGCTGCAAACTGCAAGACTGTCCTAAAAATATAATATATCTAGGCAAATATTATGACCTGAGAAGCAGCAGTGGAAGATAAAAACTATGTTTAAAAAAATGATTGAATGTTTCCAGCAGCTTTATGAATGTTGTTTTGTGTAGTTGCTGAGAGATAATTTTTAAGGAAATTTGTAACGGTTGTTTTAAATTTCGACAAATACAAAATGCCTTTGGGAACTTTTTGAAGCTATTTCATATTTTCTTCCTATTTGACAATCTATGCCAGTGCTAGTTATATATCTTCTGTTTTGTGAGAGTAAATTATATGCGTCAGTTATTTCATATATAAATACATATATATAGTTTTTTAATATTACATAGTTACTATGGTTTGAGAAGCCATGGTAGTGTCTAGTGGTTCCTTGAGGCAAGGATATTTTATGGATTCCTTAGCTTCAGACTCAACTCAGCCTCTTGAAAATGTCTGTCAAAAGATGTTCACAACAGTTGAAAAGTGTGATTCTGTTTACACCTGCCAAGTGACGGTTTGTCTAAAAAAAAATATAGCCCTAGAACCATGACTTCAGCATGCACCATGACAACAAATGTTTTTTATCTTTTGATCTTTTAATCATTTAACATTTTGCTTTCCTTTTAAAGGTGTATTACTACAATCCGAAAACTCATGTATCTTCCTGGACAAGCCCTCAGGGTAAACACCGCATTGTTAAGCAAGCTGAATGGGAAACTGTTCAGAATTTTTTATCTCAAGCTATCATTGAGACAGGTAATGTATATTAAATACCTAAATCATGCCATAGAGGATTTTATGTTTCCTACCTGAATTTTATCTTTCTGGTTTTAGTTTTGTTTTGTACCTCTTTTTTTGGATTGTCCGTGGCTAAATGGTCAATCTACCTGCCTCGTGCTCTGAAGGTTGGGGGTTCATTTATGGACTATCATTTTGGTTTATGAGTGCAATTCTTTCAAAGGTCCTTGGAGGTGGCTGCTAGGGCTACAGAGTTTGTGCTCTGCATACAGCAGGGTTGTGTTTGGCTTTCTGATGTCTACATCTAGAGCAGTTTCAGTGGGTTATTTTCAACCACCTCTCCTTACAGCCCTCTTTGCACCAAGTGATTATCATCTATTCGTCAAGATGAAGGTCTGGCTGGCTATGACACTGCCGAGGAGCTCATGGGTGGAGTCAACAACTGGCTAAGTACCCTAGCGGTGCCATTCCTTGACGAGTGATTACAAAAACTCATGCCACTGTATGACAAGTGCCTGAATTTAGGCGATGATTGTATGGAAAAGTAATGCAGTGACGTATGTAACTTTTGTGTGTATTTAGATGTTATTGTTAATTTGTTTACATGTTTATCAGCCAATGGGATGTTGATTTTGGAATAGCCCTCGTACATACACAGACACATGTGTACATGCATACATGTCTAAACTCGAGTAAGACCACAGTCTACTCTCGTAAAGGAAAGGTGTGAACATGGAGGCAACCAGTCAGGAGGCACACCACAAAATTCAGGATACCACGCTATCACGACATGAAATATGTTGATTACTGCAAAATTTTATGGTGTTTGCCCTGTGTGGACCCCCAGTTAGTTGCAGTGCCAGGCCCTATGCGTCTAAAGGGTCTACCCAGAACAACAGGAGGTTCTTCTCAGATGCCAGAGGACCTGAGAATAAAGCATCTGGCCATACCAAACAAAGACTGAAAATAATGCACAAAAATGTGGAGGGAGTCAGCAACATAAAAATAGAGCTAGAAAACATCTTGAATCAAGAACAAATAAGTGTATGGTGCTTGCAAGAAACTTACCGCAATGAAAACATAGCCTTCAAAATCAGAGGCTACCAGTGTTACCGATCTGACAGAAAGGACAGGCGGAAGGGTTGGATACTGACCTTTGTAAAAATAACATAGCTGCTTCCCAAACTGAAGTTTACATGGAAGGGACTGAGTATCAGACACTTAAACTTGAGACAGACAATACAGACCTACATCTGATCAATTACTACTGTCCAAGTGACTGCACACAGGCATTGGACACACTACCATTACAAGAACAAAAATATTGTGTGTGGCGATTTCAACAGCCACTTGCAGAGCTGGGGAATGATCACATGGACCAGAGAGGAGAGAGACTGGGAGACTGGCAGGATGAGAATAGATTAATCTTGATTAACAAGCCATCTGACCAACATACCTTCTACTCAAGATCATGACACACTACAGCTACACCTGACCTGGCTTTTCACTCACCAGACCTTGAGTGGAAAATCATATAAATTTTTGGGAAACAACTTAGAGGTAGTGACCATTGGCTAGTCTTTCTAACTGTAGAAAATAAGCTTGTAATAGAAAGCATGTGGAATTACAAGAAAGCGGACTAGGAAATGTACAGACATCACACCAGCATACTGGTTAGAAATCTGAACACTGAGAAAGATATAAATAAAGTTGTTGAAGAGTTTGGGAAATGCATACTACAGGCAGCACGAGAAACAGTACCAAGAGGAGTCGTAAATATTATAAACCCTACTGGAGTAGTAAACTGGAACAGTTGCATAATGATGTGGAAGTGTGTAGAAAGCAAGCAGAGCCAAACCCAGCCAAGAGCACTACAATATATACCAGCACGCAAAAGCCAAATTTCAAAGGGCCAAGCTGCAGGCTAGGCGGAAAAGCTGGCAAGAGAAAACAGTCACTGAACTGTGAAAGAGACACAAGAAAGTCGTGGAAGCTAGTAAAACAACTTAATGATGAGGGCACAGGGAGAAACTCAAAGATTGATTTACATAGAAACAGAAACATCTTAACAGGAAAGCAAGCAGCTGACCATTTTGCGGAAATAGGTGAATTTCCATAACCTTGTTATATTTCACAAGTTTGGTTTCTTTCATGAAAATTACAGACTTTAAAAACTTATCTGGGCTCCCTGGTTGACCCATAAAACAGATACATATCACTTGAAATGTGTCTATAACTGCAATGTCGTCTCTTGTATAAACTTCACTGCCTTTTTTTTTTTTGAGTTCACTCAGTGGACCTTAGAGTTTATCTTTCATTGTTGTTTCTCCAGGCCAAAAGGTTTGCCTATATATGTCATATTTTGGGCAGTCTTGGAGTATGTGGTCTGCTGTCTCGACGCCAATACACGTGCACATGGCTGATTGGCCAATCTTGATTTTTGTATACATGTGGCTGCATAATCTATTGTGTCCTGTTCTGAGGCGCAGTATAATGATTTGTTCTGGTCAGTCCATAAGGTTGTAGTCATCTTGAGCAGGTTTTGGTGGATTTCTGATGGATTTGATCATTCTTTTCTTTTGGTGGTATGTAACGAGTACATCAGGTTGTTTTTCTATTGCTCCTTCCTTAGCCAATCGATCAGCTCTTTTGTTTCCGAGTACTTCACAGTGAGATGTTTGTACATTGCCCAGTCCGCTTTCTTGTAATTCCACCTCGAGAGGGTGCTGCTTTCACTTACTAATTCTACCTCTGAAGTCGGAGTGGGTTCGCCTGAAGGTGAGAGACACCGTTAATCGGGAAAGCTAATCCACACACATAATTCAGCCCAGCACTACTAGAAGTGTGTGTGTGGACTGAGCTTGAGTTCAAAACAAGTGAGTGTCATTTATTTACTTACTAATTCACATATAAAATAGCAATTTTTTCCAGTCCTTTATTTTCCATCAAAATTATCCGTCTGCTTTAGTCCTCTAATTCATGTATAAATAGCTATCGTATCCAGTCCTTTAATTTCCTATCATATATCAAATTGGTCCTTGCTTCAGACTCCCATATCAATTTGATCCTTACTTCAGACTCCCATATCAATTTGGTCTTTGCTTCAGACTCCTATATCAATTTGGTCCTTGCTTCAGACTCCCATATCAATTTGGTCTTTACTTCAGACTCCCATATCAATTTGGTCCTTGCTTCAGACTCCCATATCAATTTGGTCCTTGCTTCAGACTCCCATATCAGTTTAGTCCTTTCTTCAGACTTCCATACAATTTTCATTGTAAAATAAATAGTACAACTAAAGGACCCTTGTACACGCCTTAAGATGCATTGGATATTTGGTGCTGGACCCATATATTTTTTATAGACCAATCTGCATTTGTGAATGATGTGGTCAGTATCATGGAAAGAAACCAAATTTGTGAAATATAATAAGGTGGTGGAGATTCACTTATTTCCACTTCTTAAATTTGTGAAATATAATAAGGTTGTGGAGATTCACTTGTTTTATTTTCTTTTATTTGAAAGGAATACCTGCATTTGGTGCTCTTGGCTCATCATCATCATCATCATCTTGTGCGCCGTCAACTGGCGTAGATGATCTTGCATCTTCACAGATACCAGTGTGTGAAAAATCTCAACCAGTGAAGGTGCATTTTATTTCTGATAATTGATTTCAACCAAATTTATTGTTTACTATAAACACTTTAGATCTTGCGTGTCCTTTGCAGGATGTTGCTATAAACCCCAGGTTCATTTTCTAGGCAACTGCACATTCAGTAGTTTGCTATTGCTTTCTGAATATTTTTAAAAATTGTGTTGCGTATCCCTTACGGGACGTTGCAGTCAACACCAGCATTTTTTCAGTTGCTGTTGATGTACTAGGCAAGTGTTACGTTCAGTAGTTTGCCATTGATTTCTGAACGACCGGCCCCTATACCTATTTTCGAAAAAACCAGCACCGCCGTGTTTCGAACCCAGGTATACGGGCTCACAAACCGCGTTCGCAAGCCCTTAGCCACAGTGGCCGGTGAATATTTAAGTCAAGCTTAATGCTGGTGTATGGATTGAACAGCCTACCTCGTCATCATCGCACTGGAAGATAATTGAAAGTGCACTTATCCTTTCAACCTAACACTATCTTCTTCTTCAGCATTCCGAGCCATTGAGGTTCTTTGCTGCAGATACAAGCCATCTCCATTCGTCTCTCTGGTTGACCTTCTCTTGCCAGTCGTTGATTCCAAGTGCTTGTAGGTCTGTATATATATTATCTCTCCACCGTCTTCTTGGTCTACCTCGGGGTCTACAGTCATTTATTTCCTAAGTGTAAGCGAGTTTTGGTTCCCTATTATTTTCCATTCTTTCTATATGCCCCAGCCATTGCAGTCTATTAGCCTTCATGATACCAGTGATTAGCGGGGACTTAAACAGATCATAAATGTCTTGTTGCTTCTTCTTTTCCACTCTCCACTTTGTGTATTCCTAATGGGCCCAAAGATGCGTCTTAAGACTTTGTTCTCAAAGGTTTGTAACAAGACTTAGTCTCCTTTAGTTGTACTCCAGGTTTCAGAGCCATACAGCACAACAGGTCTAATCAGTGTTTTGTATATTGTGATCTTGGTGTTACGAGATAGCGCCTTTGGTTTTAGCAGATGTTGTAGTGCATAGTATATCTTATTTCCAGAGTTGATTCTAGTTTGTATTTCTTCCCTTATGATGTTGGAGCAGTTCTAGATTGTACCCAGGTATTTGTATGTTTCTGTTCTTTTAATGGTCATATTATCTATTTGTATGTGGCCAGAGTTTTTAACCGTTCCTTCTCGTGAAATTACCATATATTCTGTCTTATCTTCATTGACGGACGGAGCTATTATGGGAATGTCCCGAATGCTGTGATGTCAGTTCCTAGATCAATCAATCAATCAATCAATCAATCTTCATTGATAACCAGCCCCATTTGCTGAGCTTTTTCCTTTGAGTCAATATTTCCAATGTCTTTTGTTCATTTTCCCCTATAATATCTATATCATCTGAATAACCAAGCATTCTGGATGTTCCTCCAATAGCACATTCCTTCTTTACCTCCCTTACAACTTTCTCTAGAGCCAGATTGAAAAGGAGTGGCGATAGTGCATCGCCCTGTTTCAAGCCAGATGTTATTTGGAAAGGGTCTGATTTCCTGCCTTTATATGTTACTATATTATAAGTATCTTCCATGCATAGTCTGGTCATGTTGATTAACTTCCTTGGTATTCCAAATTCCTGCATAGCATCTCATAGACTATTCCTATGGGCACTATCATAAGCCTTTTTAAAATCCACAGCTCCCAGGGACGCTCCCGCTGCACCCTTGGGGACGCACGGTCGAGCTCTGTTCAAAATTGCTGGTCGTAGAGTTTGCATGGCTCAGTGGCCAATGGGGTTACTTCTGTTAGGGCTTCTCTCTATTTCGCGTAACGGGGAAGAAGTTTGTTTTCAGAAACCATTTGAATTTATGTCGCTGCATTGGAGGCATTACATGTGGTAGTCTGCCTTTCTTTTTTTAAAAACAAAAAACAAAAAAACCTAACACTATCATATCAAAATATTAACAAAGAATTTTACTTTCTGAAATATGAATGTTGTGTGTTACGTCTGTTTTGGTTTTTATTGTCTACTTAGTTTGTTCCTTTTATTGACATTAATTTGTTCTTAAATTATGATGTTTTGACACTAGTTTTCATACATTTCATTCATATCTCATCTCATCTCATCTCATCATGTTCCTCTTGTACCTTGCGGTGTCGAGGTGAAGTATAAACAGCGGGAGAGTGCCCACTTATGGGCTTCATGTATTGATATTCCCATGGACTCTGTTATTTCCTGCGTCCATTGTTTACGTGGTCGACCTCTTCTTCTGTTTCCCTCTGGTCTGTACATCATTGCTTGTTGTGGTATACTGTTAGTTGGTAACCTACTTGCATGGCCAAACCATTTGACTTGCTGCCTTCTAATAAAATCTAGTGCAGCTATAACCCCCACGTTAGTCCTGATTGCTTCATTTCTGATCTTATCTCTTCTTGATACATTGAGTATTCTTCTCAGGAATCTCATTTCTGTTGTTGTGATTTTTTTTTTTTTCTCTCTTTTTCTGTCATTGTCCAGGTTTGGCATTGGTAACATAGAGTTGGTAGGAAGATTGTGTTGTAAAGTGCTTTCTTAGTAGTTATTGATAAATGTTTGTTCTTTAGTATTGGTGCCATTTGTCCAATGAGTTGGTTTGCTTTATTGCGTCTGTTTTCAATCTCATCTTCTGATTTGCTATTTGATATTATTATACTTCCTAGGTACTTGAAACTCTTTACTTGTTTCAAGGGATGTTCGTTTAAGTGAATCCATGTTGCTTTTTCTTCTTTAGTTATAGTCAATACCTCTGTTTTACTTGTGCTAATTTTCATGTTATGTTCCCTACACATTTCATTGACTGTATTTAATTGTCAGTTTTAAAAATCAAGAATTGGTGGTAACAACGGGGCAAGATGATATAGTTAATAGATGGACAGAATATCTAGAAGAAATGTATGATGATAGGAGACTGGATATAAATATTCAAGACAATGGCGAATGTCCACAAATACTTGTGGTGGAAGTTGAAGATGTACTACACCACATTAAGAAAAAAGCACTTGATCCAGACATTACATTGGAGGAAATTGAGGCTTAGGAGATTTTGGATTGAAAATATTGACAAAATGTCTAAATGACATGTATAGTAGTGACCCATTAAAATCCATTTGTATAGCTCTGCCAAAGAAACCATGCGCTTTAGAATGTAAAGATCATCGCACAATAAGTCTTATGAGTCGTATGACAAAGCTGTTACTGAGAATAATTATGAGAAGAATTAGAAACCGGATTAAATCATAAATTGGTGATGAACAATGTGGATTTGTAGAGAGAAAGGGCACACACATTGCCACATATATTATCAGAACACTATTAGAAAGAGCTTTAGAAGTAAAAACAAATCTGCACTTATGCTTCGTAGACTACACACAAATGTTTGACAATGTGAAACATGAGGAGATAATCAAACTACTAAAACAACTAAACATTGGCAGCAAAGATCTGTGAATAATGAAGAACATATTGACAGCAAACAGCAGCCATAAGAATCAACAACCTTTTCTGTGTATAAAGAAGGGCATCTGACAAGGATGAGTAATCTCTCATTATTTGTTCTCATTGTATGCGAACATATAATGAGATCTACAGAAAATATGCTGGGATCTTGGTTGGTGGACATAATATAAATAAAACTTACATTATGCTGATGACAGCATCTTAAAATATATAGTATATATAGGAAGTATGATCACCGAAGATGGCAGAATAGACCAAGCAATCACAATCAGATGTTTAAAAGCAGGTATGCTTGTATAGCGACTGACACTAATACTGAAAATCCAAATTTACCTATGTCCACTAAACGACAGATAATAAGTATCATATTCATACCAAAAATATGAAACTTGGACATTATCCAAATCATTGGCACCTTGCCGTCTTGACAGACGATAGTTTGTGCTCTAAAAAGGCATAATAACTTTTAACTATGGCGGTAGCGAGTGTGACTGATAAGGCCAATTTGCGCTGTAAATGTCCATTCACAGTGGGTGCATGTGAACACGTGGTCATTTCCACCATCATGCACCATCTTACGTCTCAAACGCTTGGTGTGTGACTTTTCTGCAATAATTTTCTCCTTTGACTTTATTCCATTTCTGATATTTGCCCTCCATGCAACACGTTCAGCGGCGACTTGCTCCCAATGTGCATTATCAATGCCTGTATCAATCATGTCCCGCTTACACACATTTTTGTATCGTAGTAGAGGCCGACCCTGAGATCTCTTACCCATCTGTAATTCACCAAAAAAGATATCCTTTGGTATTCTACCATCATCCATCCTCCTAAGATGTCCTATCCATCTAAGTCTACGAAGACTGAGCATGGAATAAACGGTCACACAACCTGATCTTTCCAATACTTCAGTATTTGTGATTTTGTCTTGCCACTTAATACCAAGAATTCTTCGCAGACACCGCATATGAAAGCTGTTTAAATTGTTCTCTTGGTGTGAGTAAGTTGTCCAGGTTTCACTGTCATAGAGAAGAGTACTAAGGACACAGGCTTGATAGACAAGGACTTTTGTTTTGGCAGTAAGCTTCTTGTTCTCCCAGACTCTTTTTCTTAACCTGTTCATTGTTGTTGCTGCCTTACCAATCCGGATGTTGATTTCCTGATCTAGGGATAATTTGCTATTTACCACTGATCCTAGATATGTAAAATGGTCTACTATCTCTAGTTCGGCGTCGTCAATAAAGATTGATGGTACCCCATGTGCACCTTGTGACATAATCTGTGTCTTCTTTTTGCTAATTGTTAAACCAAATTCAGAACAAGCATTGGAGAATGCAGATAGTAGACATTGCAATTCTTCCTCAGAGTGGGTCGTAACTGCAGCATCATCTGCAAAAAGCAACTCTCTGATCAGTACCTTCCTAATTTTGGTCTTAGCCTTCAATCTCTGAGCATTGTAGAGGCCGCCATCTGAGCGTGAGTGAATGTATATACCACCATCCTGATCACGAAATGCATATTTTAGTAGAAGTGAAAAGTATATTCCAAAGAGGGTGGGAGCTAGTACACAACCTTGCTTAACTCCACTCTTGATTTCAAATTCTTCAGAAGTTGCACCATCAAACTTGATTATACCCTTCATGCCTGTGTGGAACGATTCTACAATGGACAGAAGAGTTGGTGGGCAGCCAATCTTCTTTAGTGCCTTGAACAGACCCTCACGACTGACCAAATCAAATGCCTTTGTGAGGTCGATGAAGGCAATAAACAGTGGTTGATTCTGTTCACGGCATTTTTCTTGCATTTGTCGCAATGAGAATATCATATCAGTGGTAGACCGGTTCTGTCGAAAGCCACACTGTGATTCGGGGTAGACTTGATCTCCTAGGACTTGAAGTCTGCGCAGAACAATTCTGGCAAATACTTTTCCAACAATACACAGAAGTGAGATACCCCTATAGTTGTTGCAGTCGCTCCGATCGCCCTTGTTCTTGTACAGTGTTATGATGCTTGAATCTTTGAAATCCTGTGGGACTTGTCCTTCACGCCAGCATAGCTCTATTAGCTGGTGGATCTGTATAGTGAGTGTGTCTTGCCCACTCCTGATAACCTCTATTGGAATCCCATCCTTACCTGGAGCCTTGCCAGATGCAAGTTCATTTATAGCACACTTAACTTCTGTTATGGTGGGAAGTGTGTCCAGGTGGTCAAGAGTTGGTATAGCCTCTATGGCGTTAAGGGCATCATCCGCTAGTTTGGTCTCACTTGAGTAAAGCTCCAAATAGTGCTCTACCCATCTGTCCATCTGCTGTTTCTTATCAGTGATGACTTCTCCAGTCAAGGTTTTCAATGGTGCACTTCTTTTGATCACTGGACCACAGGCTTTCTTTATTCCTTCATACATGCTTCTTATGTCTCCCTTATCACTTGCGATTTGAATGGACTCACATAACTTGATCCAATAATCATTTGCACACTGCCTGGCAGCCTTTTGCACATCCTTCCTAGCTTGCCTTAGCTCAATCAGAGTGTTACGCGTTGGTCTTTCCTTGTTTCTTAAGAGAGCTTTCTTCTTCTTATCAATCAAGGGCTGCAGAGTCTCGCTGTTGGCCGCAAACCAGTCCTGCCTCTTATGATCCACAGTGCTGTAAATCCCTACGGCAGTTTTATAAAGAGTTTCCTTAATTTGACCCCACTTTTCATTTACTGTACAATTTTCTGGTGTATCAGTGAAAGCGTCTTCAAGTTACTGTTGAAACTGAAAGCACTTTTCAGAATCATGAGTGTTAATAATATTAATCCTGGGGCTAGATTTGTGTTTAGCTGTGTAGTTCTTTTTGGTCTCAGTCTAACTCTTGCAACAACCAAAGAATGATCTGTATCACAGTCAGCACTGTGGTAACTACGAGTCAATGATATATGGTTCAGATGTTGTCTCCGTGTGATGATGAAGTCCAGCTGGTGCCAATGGCCGGATCTTGGATGTTTCCATGTGACCTTATGCATCTCTTTTGTTTTAAAAAAAGAGTTTGTGATACATAGGTCATTACTGGTGCAATGCTCCAGCAGCCTTTGCCCATTTTCATTCATGCGACCGATGTTGTATTTTCCAAGGGACACTGGCCATGAACTCGAGTCCTTGCCCACACGAGCATTGAAATCACCGAGCATATAAATGTAGTCAGATTTTGGAACTGCCTTGATCACGGAGTCTAACTCCTCATAGAACAAATCCTTCACATCATCAGAGGAATCGAGTGTCGGTGCATATGCAGTAATAATGGTGGCAAACCCACAAGAGGTTGCCAAGCGCAGGGATAATAGTCTTTCATTTCCTCCTGCTGGAATTTCAATCATTCCCAGTAGCGAATTCTTCACTGCAAAGCCCACACCGTGTTGCCTTTTTTCTGCCTGCCTTCTACCCTTCCAGAAAAAAGTGTAGTTGTTTTCCCTGAGTGACCCTTCCTCAGCGAGGCGAGTCTCCTGCAGGCCAGCAATATCAATGTTAAGACGATTGAGTTCGGCATCAATCACAGCCGTTTTTCTCACATCGTCAATATTGGTCAAGTCAGTGGAAAATCCTGGACACATGGTTCTCACGTTCCAGGTTGCAAGCCGTAGCTTGAGATTTCTATTTTTATTTTTGTTTGTACCTGGTGCATTGGTTTTACAGCCTGCGATTCAGATTTTGTCCTAGCCCCAAGCACCCATTGAAGCAGGCAGGCTGTGGCGGATCAGCACCCAATTGGCTGGGGGCTGCCCAGCTTGAGGCGGGCGGTAGCTGATCAGTAATAATAATAATAATAATAATAAGTCTTTATTTTCAAAGGGTTAAGAATTGGGCACGCAGGCCCGTCTGACATTCTGCCCTTCTTCTCTATTTCCTCTCATACATTCTTTCATTCAACATCACTTATGAAGCAACTTTTGACAACAAAAGAACATTAAAACGCATGAAAAATAATCAATAACAAATGACTCACTGAAGCAGTGTTTAACATGGGCATTATAAATACCTAAGGAGGGTGTAACGTGCCATACATAAGGGAATGTTTTTTGGCTAGTTGTCGTTTGAGATAAGTTACCATTATTGTCTTTTTTGTGTTGTTTGTTATGGGGGCATGTAGTCTGTACTAAGGTAGTGTTCAAACAGGTTGCGAATGTATGTATCATGATTGGTGGTGTCATTGATTTCTTGTGGAAGATTGTTCCACAACTGAGCGGCAGAGTATGCTAAGCTTGTTTTATATAAGTCTATCCTAGGTTTAGGGACATGAAGTATATTTAGTCGTTCGCTATGTCTAGCGTTATATTTAAACAATGGCCAAAGGTAGCTTGGAGCATTTTGAAATAGGATTTTGTGAATTAGTTTGGTTTTATTAAAAAGCAGGCGCTTGTGGAGTGGCAGTAACCGGAGACGTTTATATAGGTTAGAATTGTCGGTAAGCTTTTCACCATTAATTAAACGCACTGCCCTTTTCTGGAGTGAATATAGGCGTTTTGTTATTGATTTGGAGCATCCATCCCAGACTGTGGAGCAGTAATCAATATGTGTTTGTATATGAGAAGTATAGAATATCTTTCTTGTGTTTTCGTCAAGGAAATTTTTAATTTTGGCAAGTTGGTATACTTTTTTGGCTATTTGTTTAACTAGAGCATGAACATGTGAGTTAAAAGTAAGATTTTGATCTATGATAACACCCAGTGTCTTGTGCTCGGTGACACTTTCTACAGGCGTGCTGCCAATGTGCAGCTGAAGAGTTCTCTGCGAGTTTAGAGTGTGAAGTCTTTGCCTGGTTCCTATTAACATAGACTTTGTTTTAGTAATGTTAATTTGCATGCGGTTTGCATGACTCCAGTTAACTACACTATTTATTTCCTGTTGCAAGGATAATTCTAGCACATTACGATCAACAGCGTTTGTATATACTGTGCAGTCATCAACAAATAGATCGCAGGACGACGACAGATTTAATGGAAGATCATTTATATAAATGGCAAATAATAGAGGGCCAAGAATAGACCCCTGAGGTACTCCAATATTAATGGTAATGGCTTGAGATAAAACTTTATTGTGTGATACTGCTTGCTTTCTGTCTAATAAGAATGATTTTATTAATGTCACTATATTAAAACTTACTTTCATTGTTTCTAGTTTTTTAATTAGAATAGTATGATCTATCATATCGAATGCTTTCCTAAAGTCTATAAACACCGCTCCACATAGAGTATTGTTGTTAATATTTTGATGCCAGTTTTCTATCATGTTTGTTAGTGCCGTATGGCAAGAATATTTTGGCCGAAATCCTGACTGACTGTCAACTATCAGTTTATGGCGAACTAAGTGATCTAGTGTTGTTTTGTGGATGTGCTTTTCTAGCGGTTTGGATAATGAGGATAATATGGAAATTGGTCTATAATTACTCATGAGACGATCGTCTAGAGGACCAGCTTTTAAATGAGGATACACTTTAGCGATTTTAAAGGCTGATGGGAAGTGACCTCTGGTTAGACATTGATTATATATAAAAGTTAGTGACTCGCAGATCGCCGGAGCAGCATGGCGAAGGATCCGACTACTAATTCCGTCTAGTCCTGATGAGTTATTGTTTTTTAGATTACGGAGATGAGTAAATACTTCAGTTGTCGTCATTAGCGGTATGTTGGAGGAAATGTGTCCATAGCATTTGTTCTCACAGAATGATGATAATAAAGATATGTCATGAGGCGCATCTGGTATTGCAGCCTTCAGTTGGTTTATGTCGGACTGAAAGTATCTACTCAATTGATCACATGTAACCTGATTTGATGGTAATGATTGTGATGATTTGTGTTTGTTTGTCAAGGTATTAATTGCTTTCCATATATCTTTAGTGTTGGTTTTATCTATTACTATGTTCTTAAAATAGTTTTTCTTTTCCTTCCGAATAACATATTGAACTTTGTTTCTCAGACTACGGTACATAGTTAGATCTCTATTTTTGTGAGCCCTGTCGCGATCTCTCATAAGTTCAACTACCTCCTGTGTGATCCACGGGGGCTTTGTGTGATGTTTAACACGAACTTCCTTAAATGGAACATGTTTATCAAATATACTTAGAAAGGTCTTTAGCCAGTGGTCCAGAGCATCGTCTGGGTCAGGAAGCTGGTAAACATAATCTAGAGATGGGTTGACCAAATCTTGTAAGAAGACGTCTCGATTGAAATTTTTGTAATTTCTATATTTTATGCTTATATGTTTGTGTTTGTGAGTTTTGGTGCCCCTTTTCGACCACGTGCAACATACTGGATAGTGATCGCTCATTGCATTGATAGGTACACTACATTCTGTGATGTTATCAGCACACGTAGTATAAATATGATCTATAAGTGTTGCAGATGATTTAGTGATTCTAGTGGCTTGTTTGACTAACTGTTGGAAATTATATGACTCTATTATGTTTTCCCATGTTTTGTTTGATTTGTTAGCGTCTATGTTGAAGTCACCTAGCAATATTATTTCCCTAGCATTACTAAAGACTACATCCATCATAGTGGTGAATTTTTCATACCAGATATTTCCTGCACTGGGGTTTCGATAAAGATAGCCAACTACTAGCGGTATGCAATTTTGAAGTTTAACCTCTATCCATACACACTCAATCTCACAAGTTTCAAAGTCTAGCCTGCGGTGGGCGTTAAGCGAGTTGGAAATATAAACTGCAATACCCGTCTCTTGTTTCTGATAGGGATCTCTTCTAATGGTTTTAAAACCTCTGATAGCGATGTCATCATCTGAGATGTTGCCATTTAATCGACTTTCGCTAACGCCAAACATGTGAAAATTTTGATTAAGTATAAGTGATAGTTCGGGCAGCTTCCCTAATAGATGGCATATGTTTACATGCCCGATTCTGAGCCCATTATTCCTGAGCCAGTGTTCGTACTTATTAGACATTTCAACAATGCGTAATCACAAGTTTAAAAGCAAAACACACACACACAAAGTGAATACAACTTACATCCCTTATTACAAAAACACACTCTAAAGTACAGAGAAACAGTAATATCTCTGTAAATATATAAAAATACGTACACAGATCCGTAAGGAAGAGCAGTGAAGACCCCCTCACTCACCGTGAAAACACAATTAGAATTATTATAAAAGCTATACAGCTAAGTACTATCAATTAATATAAAGTCAAAACCAGTCAATGTTTGTAATAACTTATAACCTAATACGTTACTAGATCAAGTTATAACCAAATATGCAGATAAACGTTTAAGGAGAGGCTCTTTCTTGTACCGAGATCCGGTGTAGCTTTGTCCTAAGTTGCTAGTAAATAACAGGTTGTGTTGGTTGTTGGTATAGCGACATTATAAGTGCTTGACGAAGTGTAGCTGGGCTATACCGTGTGAGGTGCAACCATTCTGGATTACAATTAAATGGGTACTGATGATGTCTCATGGGTATGTAATGACTACCAACTAGAGCCTCTGGTTGGTGGCTAACAGGAGGTTGTGCTGGCACGTCGTTGTTGCTGAGAGTCGGATCCTTTCTGGGGAGAATAGGAATCATATCTTCGTAATTATTACCCTCCTGTGTGAAAGACGACGTATTTAACGGACTTGGTGTTGTGGTAGTGTCCCGTCTGGCTTGGATTTCAGGTGCAGTGGTTATGAGTGGTCTGCACACTTCTGTCCTATTGGTACTTGATGTGACGGGAGTATGTCGTCTGGCTTGAGTTTCAGGAGTAGCTAAAAGTGTCCGGCGCGATCCCGTATTGGATGTATGGTATGTCCGTTCTGGATATTTTAAATTCTTGGCGAGAAAACTGGTGCCCAATGTAGATAAATGTATTTGATCCTTGTAAAGACTCTTTTTTGGTGCACCAGCCTGTGAAGTGAATGATGCTGTATTGTTGATGAATTGTATCTTGTTTTGAGAACAGAACTTCTGCAACATGTTGTTATTTATGTCAGCTAGACGGCGCTGGTGTCCATAACTCGGTGATATGATGGAGAAGAAGAAAATGGATGAGTTAGGAAAAGTGTGACGTAATCCGTTCAAGAGTGCCAGCAGTTGAGACCCTGTGATTTGTTGGTTGTTCATGGTGTCGGTGATGCCAATATGTACGCTTGCCCTTCTGACGCTATGATTTACAGCCAACCTGCTAATCTTGTCTGTTAGCTGGTCTACACCAGCCCCAGGCAGTGGGATTATTGAAACAATGTCTTTGTCTGATGTGGCCATCCTGTCGCTGTATAAACCTTTCATTAAGGAATCGCCTAGTATAATATGTGTAGTCAGGTCGTGCTGTCTGTACATGTTGGTTGTCAGCACGTCTCGACCGTTGTTTCATCCATTTCCGATTTTCAGCAGTCTTTATGTCTCCATGTGGTTCTCCCGATGTATCTTGTTGGCTTGTCTTGCCCGTTTGCAGCATGTTAAAGCACTGTAATTTTTCTGGTGACTTTTCTTGAAGTACTTCAAACCTATTGCTTATTTTGACGTCAATGGGGTAGACTGCTTGTTGTTGTTTACCTTCGTCTGCACATTGAGGTGTTTGTTGTTTTTTATCTTCCTCTGCGCGTTGAGTTGTTTTCATAGTGATTATCTGTTCTGGGCGGGATTGAGCTTCCCCAAGATTTCCCAAGGATGAAGCGGTTGCTTGAGAATTACATGCTTCATCGGTTTGGTTTGTAGAGGACGCATTCTGTAAGATTTGAACTGTATTTCTCAGCAGCAAATTTTCGTCTCGCAGGAGTGCGACTTCTGTCTTGAGAGCATTGTAATCACTGCTTATCTTGTTGTTTGCTTCAATGTTGGTTGAAACAATGACAATGAGCGCCTTTAGTGATTGTTCTAGTTCCTCAATGCGCTGTTTACAGTCGCACGAATGTCCATTGATAGTTAAGATGCTATTGTTATCTGAGGCAGGTACTTCTTCAACAATGTCAACATTGGGTTCTATGTTGTTTTGGATACGCTCCATTGGGTATTCAATAGCCAAGAGCGCTGGTGGGTTGGCAGGCCTCGTGTCATGTACACTCATCGTATGAGTAGATTCGGTGAATGTCTGTGTCGAGTTTTCAAGTTCAACAAAATCTACTTTTAGCCAGGAATTAATGTTTTCATTACTGCCCTGTGTCATGAGTTTATTTTTACTGCGGTACAAATGTATCGTAATCACTGGCGTCGTAATCAGATCCTCAACGTGGGCCCCGTGCTTATCTTGCCTGTGTTCAATTAGTTCAAGCCTGTAGTAGTTGAGTACACCTATAGGTGTCTCCCACCGTCAGAGGCAACGCGTGGTGCCCCATGTCTACGCCAACTGACAAGGACTTATAACCCGTAACAATTGCCTCTCGCTTTGATTCCGAGACCAGTTAAGACCAGGGATGGAGTTATTGCCTCTCCATAGCACAAAGCCTGGGCTAAAATATAGAGATCATGTGTTGCCCATGCAGCATGATCCCTCTCTCGGCCTGCCTAGTTCACTCCAGAGGAAAGGTAACACCCCTACATCTGGAACAAGACAAGCTGCAGAAGCTGCCGGATCAGCAAAGCAATGCTCTAACTGTCCGCCTGTCGGAGCTTCGATCCTAGACCAGTCGCCAACCAAGGCTTAGGGCCTGGTCTGCCCTGCCATGACAATTTTGTCTTTAGCTTGCATTTCCTCGCACCAGGGTAAGGCTTGTACCCTCCCAATTGCGCTCTTCCGCCCGAAGCCGTTGGCACAATGTGGGGTGTCGGGTTTGGTAAGCGCCGCCCAACGTTCGGCGCTAACAGAAACCAGGTAGTACCGTCTACTGTTATACGGTAGCTCAGTCATATCTGACTAAGACCTGACTGACATTATCCAAATCACACATACGCAAAATCAACACCTGCGAGTTGAGAATTCAGAGATGTATTATTTATGTGTATATTTAGTGGACCAGGAAATTTAGAGACACACTATCTGTTGGTTTTCCTAGTTTTCTATAATGTCAAACTATTGTCAATCTATCAAGAGAGATTCACAATAAAACAAATGTGGCTCATATACATCCATTAAAAATAACCTGGACCAGTTGACATCAGAAGGCTGTACTATATCAATAACAATGTCAAATGAGATGGAAACTAATTATGCAAAATGTGTAAGCCTTTATTTTCCCCTCTGTAATAAATAATGAACAAACAAAAGAATAAAGATTGTTTTTCTACCAGCTTCTACCAGAATTGACAGAATACAGAAACTCTGAGGGTATAACCTACCTCCACAACACCGCTACAAATAAGCCCTTTTGGAACCAGCCAGACTCTAAAGGTAATGATGCATGTGTAATGTGTGTGCGTGCATGCGTGCGTGCGCACATGCGTGCGTGCGCACATGCAAACAGTTGAATAGTTTATTTTCGATTTATGAAGCATCTGATGTAAATGCATAAATGTCGGTGTTTATTCATAACTGGATTATCGCAAAATTCTCTCTTCTTCTATGGTTGCTTATTATATTTTAATAATAAAATAGTGTCATGAATCTTACAACTTGGCTATATCTGTGAATTTTAGCCTAAAATATCAGGTTTCAGAAAGCACTTTTGAATTTCCTTTTTCTTTTAAAAAGCCTTTTGCTGTCTTCAGTCTACTTGTAAGGCAACAAGCAATTGGAAATAATTTGTGCTTCTTGTAAATTAATGGTTTACAATCTTCACCTACCATTCTGGTGCATAGACCACTCACTTCCTGTTCTCTTGGCAGTGTAGACACATGACTTTGAGCTAGACTTATGCTACTAGGGGCTGTCTTCTGCTCATAGCTTGTGATTTTGAACACAGAGAGTCTACCTTTAACTAAATTTCTAGTTACGTCAACCTTTTTAATCACTTTCGTTTTGGCATAACTTTTAGTTTGCGGATGTGAAGAATATGAATTACTACACTGCTGCTCTTCCCCATCCTCCTGACTCAATCAGTGTGCCACAGTGGATGTGTTAATAGACAAGTCCCTCCATTACCCCCTATCTTCACCTGTGACAAGACCGCCGGGGCTTGGACTGGTTTGCCACGATAGATAATATCCCCAGCCTTTGCTCCAACCACCTCAATAGCACTCTACATCTACCAGGCCCCACACAAGCCAGGACAGCTGGACCTCCCCTCCCTCACCTAGGGTTCCCGACCCCAAGGGGGCTCGGACCAGACACCAGTCATATCACTGCATAAAGTCATAGCTAAGAAAACAAAAATTTAATTCTGAACTAAGTCAACCACAACACAGAGAAGGATGGCTGAAAGCCAGACTAGAAGAGACTATGTACAAGATCAGACATGCAGATGAGTATTCTTCATCATGGAGGCGGACGATAGCTCGTGTGGTTGTCCAGTCGTGGTAGCGACTCACCCAGGCTCCTCCAGTGGACCGGAACTCCAAGGTCTGCTGCCTCTCCAAAGTTCCCTCTTCACACAGAGAACCAAACAAGGGCTGATCAAGCGCAGTACCACTGCCTGACTGACACTGCACCGATGAACAAGAATCCTTCCTTGCTGTCGTACTATTTCACTCGTCACACTCCTGATGAAGTCTGGGCCGACCCTAGAACATTAGCGGTCTCCCACTTGCAGAAAAAGTACATGTAGCACCGTATCATAATACACAAGAGCCTGGTCACTCTTCTATCTCATAAGTGACCCACACACTGATATGTCACCTACAAAATGAGCGGTTGCTCCACATGAACACAAAATGTCACTGGCAAAGTCTATCAGGTGACTAAACACTTCACCTTATTTCCATGTCCTTGGATCAATAGATCTTTACACAGTATCATGTAACTACCCTGATCGAAGGGTATCAATCACAACTTAGCATACACTGTCAACAGTTCACCACGTTGGCATGAGGTAGCTCCCTACCTTAACAACCATGTCAACAGTTCACCACGTTGGAATGAGGTAGCTCCCTACCTTCACAAACATGTCACTCTGGTGTTCCCACCATTTATGTACTCAATGTCTTAGGTCACTGGACCACCTGTTGGCTTCAAAAAGGTAAACCAATGTAGAAACACTATTCAAGCATAAATAATACATGGTGTCCCATGACAACCCAGCCGGGCCGGAAGCATAACAGAGTCCATGATGACCGGTAACAATGATCACTTTGCTCAACTTGAAAGTTCATGACCTTGCAATCATCAAGGTTTACCCTGAGTTTGAATTTCACCAGTGCTTCACTGGCTAGAATCACCAGACGTTTCAGTGTTGGATCCTCTCGGGATCGGTTGACACTCGTCGGACTCTTGACGGAGGTCCTAACCTAGACCTACCGACGTATTCAGCACTCAGCTCCTTCCAACATTGATCTCGCAGAATCAGAAGACCACTCCCAGTATGGCCTCAATCAACTTCTTGATAGGCACTGGAATGAGTGGACCCATAGAGCTCATGGTGAAGCTCTTGAATCTTCTTCAGTATAACAATAACAGATCCTGAAACACGGAGAGGTTGGTGTGAGTACTCAACTACAACAAAGACTAACAGCATCTCCACCATGTCACCTGCCTCTCAGACATTCCTCATGTCTACCAACATGAGTATGAAATCATCACATCATAGATCTACTAGTAATCATAATGTATAGGCATAATGATATTAGAGAAAGCAATAGCACACCTGTTCAGTCAAGTCACACTTCTGGGCTACATATAACCCCTAGCACCAGAGTCGACTGTATGACTCTGTCAAAGCATCTTTCACCTGGTGCCAGTCCAATCCGGTTTCATCTTCCATCATCAATCAACATATACACCTACTTCCCTTTCAGTGTAGTGATTACTTTATCGAGAAGGTGTCCAGCCGGACATCTCCTTCCTGACAGACTCATCAATTCACCAATCCCTTAACCCATGGACTGATCAATTACACACATTAATAACTATATGACCATAATAAATTATACTCCTGATAATTCATTACTATAGTATTAACCAAGGAGAACTCATGAATTGTTACACTTAAATAACAAACTCATATCACAGCCATAGTGTCAGTTCTGGGATCCCTGTCCCAGATCCTGAGTTGCCCTTTTATTCACTGACTATCTTCCAGGTCAGTCATACCTGTGCCGGTCGAGCACAACGTTGGTGGCCATCCACCATTACCCTTTCCCACAGCTACTGTGGGTCCCGTGTACCTTGTCCCGTGACGAATTAAGTCACGTCATCCAATGTAGCAAGCCTCCAGACTCTCCACCACCACACTCTGGCTCCACCTTTTTTTTTTTGGGGGGGGGGAGGTTACCCTCATATACTACTACTTCACGGCAGTATTCCCAATACTCCATGAACCGAATCAGGGTTCCAGAAGAGTAGAATATTAGAGACAGAAACGGTTAGGTTCAACTCTTCGATCTATCTAGACCTAACGGCCTCGAATTACGGAGTGCCGCATCACCCTCGATCGGGTATGTTCAACCATCGGATATGCTCGATCGCTTTGGGTCGGACCTGTAACCTAACGGGTTGGGCGTACCGGCCTACCTCCCAGTCGGCTACCTAGACAAACGTAAGATGGAACACGCACGGTCATTCTAGCGGACGCACATGAAAACCAGCAGTAACAATAGTATCATAAATACTTCCTATCAACTGTTATCCTACCGATGTAACACCATTCTGCTTACGCGGAATAACACTGCTATCTTCACACAGCAAATACACCACGGCCGATCTCACCTTGTTTCCTCGAAAAATCACCACCACTGATAGAACAACTAAGTTATCATTCTAATGTCACGAAGCACATTACACATCTATAATAAGATCTAACTTATTAGTTACAGCGTCTAGCATATCGCTGTAATGACTGACAACTTCCCTCCTTGTATGTGTAATTAATAAACCAAACAAGTAACTACTACACTCCTTGTAAAGAACCGGGATCTCCCTAGCACACTGCAGTAATAATATATATATCACTGTCCCTGCCACTCATTTGTAAACAATCAGTTAACAATATCTATCTAAACACATGGGATTTTCACCAGTCCTCGAAAGCACAGTTCGGCCTATTTTATTTACACACCACTCGCTGTGGAATAAGGCTTGGTCCGCCAGGTAACACATTACGTCGCTGATCGATAAAGGCTACTTAAATATGCAGACAGCCAGCTGTAAATTGTAACGCTACGCGACTACTCGTTTCCGACGGCAATTAATTCGTTCGGGGAGGTCGGCACGGCATAAAGACCACAGTTAAACAATAGAATAAGTATTCTACTAACCTGTGATTGAACAATCACAAACCCGACTGCAGATGTCCGCTCTGGCCGCGCATATTGACATCAAAATTACAGCAGCCCTGTGGCTGTGATCTGTCTACGCTGAGGTCCGGCTGGCGACTGATCACGACAAACTCAGTGCGCCTTCAACTTGTCTACACGGGCCGCGTGAATTCCATGATTCATGGAGAAAACCAGAGTCACGATAAGTTCCACCCACCCCATGCTGCACGAAGCACTCGTGAACCTAGAGATCTTGACCACGTACGCTCTTGGGGGAACATTCTAGATTTCTCTATAAATAACTAGAATAGCGCCGCCCGCACTACTTTTCTAGGGAAATCCCCTATTAATTGATATTAATTTCAAGGGAGACCAACGCATCGCACTCCCTTCAAAGGGATATTATGCAGAGATCTGCCGATCTGTAGGCGTTTCGTCACAGATGTAGGTGACAGTACCATAGTCTGCTTGTTCCTTAATATCATCAGTCCAGGATTTCCTTTGTCTGCCTCTTCTCCTATTGCCTGCATACTAAATCTGAGAGATTCGTCGTGGACAAAGAATCATGGCAAGTAATCTGGCTAAACTAGACAAGTTTGCAGCAGTTCTACCACTTGCAAGACTGGTTCTTGGTTTGGGCAACTTCATGTCCTATTAGGTTATTCAGTCTATTAACTGGTATGGAGTTTCTGTGTATATCACTTCTCTGTTCCAGAATTGTTTACTTCCTTGAAAACTTATTCTTTGGAAGATAATTGACTACCATACCCACAAGGGGGTTCATACCTTTGCCTTTGTCTGCAATTTCTGGCTATTAGGACAAGTGAGAGCTGCTCTCTGCTCACTTGCGGCGTTGTTCACTTCTGCTGGTGGATACCCGGTCTCCTGAACTGCATTTACCGAACTTTTGTGTACTTCCAATGCTATCAGTTTTTTTTTTTCTTTCATCACATTGAGGCTAAGATGAAATTTTTCTTACCCTCCATTGCTTTGAAGGATTTAAAAATGATCAACTTTGTATTCTGAATGTCTTTCTTATCTTGTGTTATGTTGTCTACCTTAATTTTATGACTGTTAGCTATAACATCGAGGAGCGGCTGGCCAAGTGGCTTAGAACGCCGGGTTCTCCTTTGGGAGACCTGGGTTCAAATCATCAGTAAGGTGTGGATTTTTTTATGTCGGAGGCAAAAAGAAAATCCTAACCTGCACAGTTCGTGGCAACTGCACTAGCCAGGCGGTCTTAATTCCTCAGGCTCAGGCCCCCCCACCCCCGCCCTACTCTGCAAGGTATAGAGACAGTCGATGACAGTTTGACAGACAGCTATAACATCTGCTAGGTAGCTGGATGTGTATGCATTAACTGCAGCACCCCCGCCAGGCATGCAGTTCTTGGAGAGTGGATTCTGGGAATAGTCAGCTAGCATGAATATATATTATGTTCAAGAGTTTGTGTGCCTAATCTACATATGTATAGTGTTTAAGCAGACATATGAAGCCTGACTGGCACCTTACCGTCTTCACAGACAACAGTTTGTAAAATGGAGTTATACCTCTCCATAACACAAAGCCTGGGCTGAATTTATAGACCATGTGTTGCCCATGCAGCACGATCCCTCTCTCAGCCTGTTTAGTTTACTCCAGAGGAAAGGTAACACCAATATGTCTGGAACAAGGCAAACTGCAGAAGCTGCTGGATTAGCAAAGCAGTGCTCTAACTGTCCACCTGTCGGAGCTTCCATCCTAGACCAATTGTCGACCAAGGCATAGGGCCTGGTCTGCCTTGTCAATACATTTAGTCTTTAGGTTGCATTTCCTCGCACTAGGGTAAGGTTTGTAGCGCTATTATTTGGATAGGAACTATTCAAAAGTAGCAAAATTTAGACTTTCAGAAAATAGAAAGACTAATCACTGCCAAAATCAGTCACTTTTTCACATATAGATAACTAATTTTTGCGATTTTTGCTCACTGTTGTCAGAAAACTCGGATTCATCTGATGGTGAGATCGTAAAAGACGATGTTTGGTTGCTCAGTATAACTTTGACCATCATAATGCATACAAGTGAATCAAATAAGAATGATATAACTGGTTCTATTCATCTGCAGTAAAGTGTGAGCACATGATTTAATGATCCATTAGGATGTATGACTGTCATAACATGATACTTTGAGACTATGTCTGGTTGCAGATGTCACTGAAAATGGCACAGTATGCATAAGTGTAAACATTGAATATCACTTGCAAATATGAAAATAATGCTAAGTTCAATATATTCTTTCCCTGGTCGAGGGGTTAGTAGCTTTCTCCGTAACCCCGAACACTCGTGGTTGACATGAGCGCACGAGAATTGGAAGCGGTTCAAGCCGCGCCAGTGACTTATGAGAGCATGGAGCTGGTCGCTTAGAAAGTCGTGGCTTGCTGATGAGCGTAATCTAGCCTAGAAATCAACATACAGCTGAAAGATGCTGATGTTAACCGCAATATCCTGAAACAGGATTGGAAATGGGGGGGGGGGGGGGGGGGAGAAAAATATATTCTTTGGGAATGGCAGGAAGTGTGCATACACCAGGGGAAAAGGGTGCATTAACTTCAGCCATGTCATGGAATTATTGTCATCCTAAAATTCTGATATACTATCCAATTCTATTTTTAGTGCTACTCATGTTTACAGCATGTAGAAACAATAGCGTTATAAAATTGCAGATGCCGTATATTTGTTTTCCTGAAGATGGGCATAGCTGTGTTGATTTTGAGAAGGTAAAGGCACAGACAATCAATATTTGTGCTTTATTGTCTACACAAAGACACTAGATAAGGTTAAGAGTTTTGAAAATATTTCTGTGAAAGCTTCCGCTGATAATGAAACATAATATTCTAGTGGTTAAAGTTTTGTGTTTCTGATGTTCAAGATCATAATGTATATTGTTCTGTGAAACAAATTATACATAGGAAACAAAACCTAAGACTACTGTTTCAAATTGTCATATTTTATTACAGCTAATTAGAATGGCTATATAATGAACTGCTTTGGTTACATTCTTTCTAAAACACCAAGTTACCAAGTTGACATTTCACAATGCATTCATATTTCAATGTTTTTGTACTGATAATAGAAAGACCGAAGACTGCAGGAACTTCACAGGCACTGGCAGGTGTACAACAGAATGCAGCCTGGTATGTGAACAGCACTGGTAAACCAGAGAAGAAAACTGTTGAGGTTAGACTTTGATTTATCTAGTGTTTATATTGTTCTATAGACATGTCTTTTTTGTTGTTGTTAAGAACTTAGCATGTGAATACTGCCTGGTATGTCAGCTTCAGGAGCCCTGGAATACACATGATGGACAAGGGGTTTTAAAGACTAACTCTGAATGGACAAAGTATCCACAAGGTTAAGTGATCAATTCTGCAGCTGAGGAGAGCAGGTCTCTCACTTGTCCTGTCAGTCAAAAATGGCAGTCGGAGGCAGAGTTAAAGACCCCCCATGTGAATGTGGAAGAGAGGGAAAACCACCACATTATCTTCCCAAGAATGAATGAGCTTCCACAAATTAGAGTCAGTGAATGACATTAATGGTTGTCTTAGGACAGCCTTGTCTGATTGGGACAGTCATGAGAGACAGGTGACACCATACCGTCATCAAGCTACTAATGACCAAACTAAAATGAATATATTTTAAATAGGAACGTGGAATGTTAGGACACTGGCTGAGTTAGGAAAGTTGGACAATGTAATAACAAAAATAGAAAATATGAAAATAAATAACCTAAGCATAAGTGAGATGAGGTGGAAGGGATCTTGTAAAATTATAACTGACAAACACACAATAATTTACTCTAGAGGTGAAACGCATGAACAATTAGGACTACTATTTGATGAAAAAACAACTAAATCAATTAATGGTCATTGTTATATTTCAGATAGAGTTGTGGTCAAAATCAATGGTAAACCAAAAGATATAAATATTATACAAGTATATCCATCAACAAGAAGTAATGATTGTCACAAAACTGAAGTGGGCCTCAGATGGGTCAACATACTACCCACTTTATCTAACCCTCTCGTGATACCAGCCATGGTACATAACCTGTAGTGCTGTTGATATATGCTAAATCAGTACTCAAGGTGCTCCTGTCTTGGAAATTGCCAGTACTACGGACACTACTTTCTGAACTTTGCAGCCAGTGTAAGGTCACCATACAGTGAATACCATCTCACCATCTCTCTGTGGAGTACCTGGAAACGAGAGAGCCGATCGATTAGCTAAGGAAGGAGCAAGATGTGCTCGTTACAACCATCAAAAAAAAAAGAATGATCAAATCAGTCAGAATGCCATCAAAACCTGCTCAAGATGACTATCATGTTATGGACAGACCAGAGCAGGTCATTATTCTGCGCCTCAGAACAGGACACAATAGATTACGCAACCACATGTATACAAGATTCAAGATTGGTGAATCAGCCATGTGGACGTGTGGGTTGGCGTCGCAGACAGCAGAGCACATACTCAAAGACTGCCCAAATTACAACATGCCTAGGCAAACCTTCTGGCCTATAGAGATGACAGTGGAAGATAAACTCTATGGACTGCTGAATGAACTAAAAAGGACAGTTAAATTCATACAAGAGGCAACATTGCAGTTATAGACATATTTAAGGCAAATGAAAGAAGAAGTGGAAGCAATACATTGCGAAGGTCAAGGATAGTTTACAAACATCCATCCATCCATCATGTGCCATGCCGATAAGCGTGGGCGGTCATGTTCTGCCATCTCACTCGATCACCAGAGCTGTGGATCAGTTCCGTGTTTCTGTCTCGACCATGCCATGTGGCCAAGCCATCCAGGTATTTCATTCTTGGTCTTCCCCTTGGTCTGTTCACTTCGATCTTGCCAGTTGTCGCCAAGTTAGTTAGTTAGTTAGTCAAGGTTCCAACTTCACGGCAACGGGTCGTCCCCATTATGCTCCATTCCCGTGAAAGCGAATATCACACAAAATGCTGTCCAATGTGAAAAGTGGAATAGACAGGAGTCTCGGCAATCCAACAAGCCCACACAGGTACACTGTGCATCATGCCAACACAAAATTCATCCACGAATACCAGTTCATCGTCAGTGGACTTGGCAGTCACCAGAAAGACCTTATTGACCCGGGTTTTCTCACATGGCTCGGTCTCTCACCACAGGGCGACCTGCCGAAAGGTCGCACAAAGCACGAACTCCGCAGCTTCAGCGCCGACTCCCAGGAGTCTCTCGAAAAATGCACTTGTGAACCGAAAGGGCAAATCAGTCAATTCAGCCACAGCTGGTAACCATTGTTCCGATCATGCAGGTCACTGTACAGGAGAGATGTAAAAGCATTCCACGTGAATTTCACAGCTCACGGTGTTGCCCACGCACTCACTCAGTAGCAGGGCGACGGAACCATGCCAAGTTCTCTAATTCATTTCTTCTCATAACATGCCCAAAAAATTTTGACTGTCTGCGTCTAATGTCTCTAATCAGTTTACGTTCTTCGTTTGTTTCTTGAAGGACTTGTTCATTGGTTTTTCTGTCTGTCCATGGTATTCTTTGCATTTTCCTCAGAAACCACATTTCCATGGCCATCAGATGTTTTTCATCTTGTCTAATCATTGTCCACGCTTCACATCCATAGAAAAGTACAGGTTCTATGTAGCACTTCAACATTCTTTTTCTTGCTTCAGTTGATATCTTTTTATTGGTCAGTATGTTTTTCATCTTGCAAAAGGCTACCTTCGCCATGGCAATTCTTGTTCTAATCTCTTCAAGGCATCTCCAATCAGATGTTATGACTGTTCCGAGATAGTGGTACCGATTCACTTGTTTAAGAATATGCCCATTTACTTGTATATTACATTGTGGTATTTCTTCCTTCCTTGTGACGACTATAATCTGTGTCTTCTTACAATTCAATTCTAACCCTAGTTGTTCACTGTGTGTAACAACTGCATCTACTAAATTTTGCAGGGCCTGTTCATTGTGTGCAACCAAGACTGTATCATCTGCATATCTAATGTTATTGATGTATCGTGCCCCAATGTTGATTCCTGCCATATCTTCTATATTTCTGAAAATATGCTCACTGTACAGGGAAAAAGATCTGGAGACATTACACATTGCTGTCTCACACCTCTCTTAATAGGCTGATATTGACCTACTTCATTATCAATTCTTATGGCAGCTTGTTGTTTCCAATATATGTTTTTTATAAGTCTAATAGATAATTAGAAAGAAATGTTATCAAAAATGTTAAATCAATCATATCGGTACATGAAATTCTGTAAAATTCAACAAAATAACTGAAAAACGAAGCAAAATTTTTAATTTCTAAATGCCCTTGCGGGCCGCATAAAATCAGTTGCTGGGCTACATGCGGCCCAGGGGCCATAGTTTGCCCACCCCTGCTCTAGGCACTCTAGGGATTTTAACCTTTCACCTCCTCATGTTGAAAGCATAAATGTACATTGACACAGACATGGCAGAAAGGATGTGATCACTAGCCAGCTCTAATATCTAATTGAACACCCAACTTTAGAGCACTCCATGGTGAAGTGGTCAGGCCATCTGCCGCATGCTAAGTAGGTCATGGGTTAGTTTTTTAAACAGTGTTATTTGGTTTGTGGGTGCATTTTTCTCTGGGATCCCTGAGGTTTATTGCCAGAGGTTTGGAGTTTGTGCTCTGTGTGATGCTTTTGGCATGTGGTTAGCTGATCTGCAGGGAGATACCAGGCAAAATTGAATAAAACCTGGTGGAACGAAGCTGATCTTCTTGCCCGTTAACCCCCTTTTTTAAATCCTCAAACGGAACTTAGACATAATATGTACCCAGTCATTTTTATAGCACTATAGGCCTCAGATATTTTAACCTAGATCAAGTAATGAACTCAATGGAGTGGCTGGGTGGTTGAGCTGTAACAGTGCCCAATTCAAACCTCTGGATTCAAATCCCAGCATAGGGTTGGGAATTTATACATGAATCCTTGGTTTCTAATAATATTATATGTCCCTTCAATTTCTTGGGTAGTTAGATTTGGCACCCTTGCCTTTCTGGATACGACTGGAAAAATTGAGGTTTTTTGTGCACATTGTTCATTTTAAAAATCCCGCCACAGTTGAAAGCCAAACGAAAGGCTTTAAGACCACTGCCCTGGTAAAATTGTTAGGAAACATAAAAATATATGCTTGGTCCTGACCCCTAACACAAGAAACCATCTGACAAGGAAGAACCAGCAGACAATTTTCAGACTTTGAATACAACAAAATAAATTCCAACTACATATCACCCCAGAGTGTCTGCTTTGTAAATATCATCATTGTTGGACATCACCTCTTTGAGTGTCAAGTTTTTGCAGATATCATAAAATTACTACCACTAGAGCTAAGTAAACAACATTGTGTATGCAACACATCTGCTAATGAACAGGGCATTTTGGCAGATGGGAGAAAGTCCAGGCTGTGATGTATCAATAACAACACCATCAATGTCTAATGAGATGGAAACAAATTATGCAGAATGTGTAGGCCTGGATTTTCCCCTCTGTAATAAGTAATGAACAAATAAAAATCATAAATATTGTTTTTCTACCAGCTTCAACCAGAATTTACAGAATTCAAAAACCCTGAAGGTAAAACCTATCACCACAACACCCCTACAAATGCTCCTTTTTGGAACGGGCCTGTTCTGTTACACTCTAAAGGTAATGATGCATGTGTAACGTGTGTATGTGTACATGCACATAGTTGAATAGTATATTTTCAATTATGAAACGTCTTATGTGAATGTACAGATTTCTGTGGCCATTAACTATGTTATCTAAACTTCTCTCTTCTTGTATGTTTGCTTATTATATTTTAACAATAAAATATTGTCATGGATCTTACAACTTGGCTATATCTGTGAATTTTGGTCCAAAATATCAGGTTTCAGAAAGCACTTTTGAATTTGCTTTTTTTTTTTTTTTTTTTTAGCATTTTGCTGTCTTCAGCCTATATGTAAGACAACAGGCAATTGGAAATAAGTTGTGCTTCTTCTAAATTAATTATTCTAGATTACAAGCTACACCTACCAGACATTTTCTGGTATTAAGATGCCAGCAACTACCTCATTCCATGCGTCCTGGCAGTGTAGGCACAAGACCTTGAACTAGACTTACACTATCAGGGGCTGTGTGCTGCTTATAATTTGGGTGTATTTGAACACAGAGAGCCTTCCCTGACCTACACTCCTGACTGTGACAACATTTGGGATCGCCATATTACTAGCATAACTTGTAATTTGCTGATCAGAAGAGTAATAGCTACTGCTACTACTTTTTCCTTCTCCAACCCTATCTATGTGTCATCAATCTGCAACAATGGGCGCACTTTTAGTCAGGGCCCGCCATTATCCCTTATCTTCAGCAATACGTGGCAGTGATGCCATAGTCTGCCTATTCCTTAATATTATCATTCCAGGATTTCTTCTGTCTGCCTCTTTGCCCCTTGCAAGCATACTAAATCTTGCAGATTAGTTTTATGCAAAGAATAATGGCAAGTAACATGGCTAAACTAGACATGTTTTCAACATGTCACCACTTGCAAGAGTGGTTCTTGGTTTGTAAAGCTTCATGTCGTATTATGGCAAGGGTTGTAGCAGAATGGGAAAACAGGAAAAACACACGAATGGTAATTTAGAATTTCACAGTTGGGGAAAAACTTGTTGACAATTTTAATAAAGGAGAAAAAAGTGTGATATTTGCTCACCATTGTCAGAAAACTCTGATTCAGCTGATGGTGAGATTGTAAAAGACCATTTTCCTTTACTCAGGATATGTTTGACCATCATAATGCATACAAAAATAAGAATGATATAACTGATTCTGTTCATTTGCAGTAAAGAGTGAGCACATGGTTTAATGATTCATCAGAATTAGGACTGTCATAACATGAGACTTTGAGACTATGCCTAATTGCCGATGTAACCGTTATTGGCACAATATGCATACGTCTAAACTTTGAATAATATGCGTGTAACAAACTATCGTCTATCAAGACGGCAAGGTGCCAATGAATAAATGAATGCATACGTGTAAACATTGAATATCACTTGCAAACATGAAAATAATGCTAAGTTAAATATATTCTTTGGGAATTCCAGGAAGTGTGCATACACCAGGGGAAAAGGATGCATTAACTTCAGCCATATCATAGAATTGTTGTCATCCTAAAATTCTGATTCACTACCCAATTCTATTTTTAGTGCTGCTCATGTTTAGAGCGTGTGGTAACAATAGCATTACAAAATTGCAATCGCCATATTTTTGGTTTTCTGAAGATGGACATAACAATGTGGATTTGTGAAAGATAAAGGCACAAACATTAAATATTTGTGTTAGTAATATGGCGAACCCAAATGCTGTCATAGTCAGGAGTGTAGTTCAGGGTAGGCTCTCTGTGTTCAAATTTCAACTTCTATGTTCAATTTTGAGAGAGGTTAAGAATTTCGGGGGCTGAGTGGTCTCCAGGTATGGTGTCCGCCTCAAGGACTGGAGGTCCAAGCCCCGGTGAGGACCAGGCTTTTTTCACGTGGACTTCTAGTAATAAAAATTTCCCTTGGTCTCTGGGTAGTGAGATCGGACGCCCGTTTGTATTGTTGCGCACGTAAAAAATCCCTTGGCAGCAGGAAATCGAAAAAGAGTAGCCTAACGGCGCTGCCCGGGCAAAATTTCGAGTTAAAAATCTACCCAAAGTATTTCAGGATCCTCGCCGGTGCTACGGGGTTTGTGCACTGAGCTGAGTTTCTCCAGTCTCAGGTTTGAGTTAGGAGGAGAACGGAGCACTTATGGGTTGCACCCGTGTGCCGTGATGTTGATCCTTCGACTAAACTAAACTAAGCTAAACTAAGAATTTTGAGAATATATCTGTGAAAGATTTTGCTGATAATGTAACATAATATTCTAGTGGCTAAAGTTTTATGTTTCAGATGTTCAAAATCATAATGTATATTGTTCTGTGAAACAATCTTATACATAGGATTGATTGATTGATTTAGGAACCGACATCACAGCATTCGGGACATTCCCATAATTGCTCCGTCCCCATCCTCAGCAGCCAGCGAAGAGTTCCAACACTAATAGTTCCAGCAACAATCTGATTATATGTCCGTCTCGCCTTTCCTCTGAGCATCGAGCGCCGCCCAGATCCCCTCGTCACACCTCGCTGCCTCATTCTTACCAGACTCATCCGAAGTGTACTTCTTCTTCATCGTTCATCCAGTTTTTTTTTTCGGATGTGATTGCGTTGTGCCTGTTTACAGCAAAGCTGCGTTCTTGCGCCGTTAGGCCGACACATCCAACTTCTGCAGGCATTTGTTGACCGGGTTAACCATCCCGGGATCTGAGGTGTACACGTGCTCCCACAAGGCCGCAACCATGTCTGTCTTGTCATGCATCAATACTTCTCTAAGTTTTGCCGAGCCAGCCAATCTGTCCGCCTGTTCATTCCCCAGCACACCGGCATATACATATACTTATACATAGGAAACAAAACCTAAGACTACTGTTTCAAATTGTCATATTTTATTACAGCTAATTATAATGGACATATGGAGGGGTATATGCCTGGGAAGAGAGGAAGAGGAAGGCCAAAGAGAAGATGGGTGCAGGATGTATCGGATGATCTCCAGTGGGTGTATCGGACGCGGGACATCTTGCTAGTGATCGAGAGGTTTTCCGGAAGGTTATTATGGGAGCGAGGTTCTACAAAGGACATGCTACTGAATGAATGAATTAGAATGGCTATCTAATGAACTGCTTTGGTTACTAACTTTCTAAAACAACAAGTTGCCAAGTTGATATTTCACAATGCATTCATATTTCAATGTTTTTGAATTGATAATAGAAAGACTGAAGACTACAGAAGCTTCACAGACACTGACAAGTGTACAACAGAATGCAGCCTTGGGTGTGAAAACTGAGAACAGCACTGGTGAATCAGAGAAGAAAGCTGTTGAGGTTAGACTGATTTATCTGGTGTTTATATTGAAGTATCAGACCGTGTCACGTTGTGTTATAACGTGCTGGTATGGGAGCCGGTCATTCAGAAAGCAATGGCAAACTACTGAACGTAACACTTGCCTAGTACATCAACAGCAGCTGGAAAATGCTGGTGTTGACTGCAACGTCCCATAAGGGATATGCAACAAAAATATTGAAGTATAGACATGTCTTTTTTGTTGTTGTAAGAACTTAAGTGGACAATTCTGCAGCTGAGCAAAGCAGGTCACTCACTTGTCTTGTCAGTCAAAAATGGCAGCCAGAGGCAGAGATAAAGACCCCCCATGTGAATGTGGAAGAGATGGAAAACCACCACATTATCTTCCCAAGAATGAATGAGCTTCCACAAATTAGAGTCAGTGAATGACATTAATGGTTGTCTTGTGACAGCCTTGTCTGGTTGGGACAGTCATGAGACACTGGTGACACCAGACCGTCATCAAGCTACTAACGGCAAAACTAAAATAAATACATTTTAAATGGGAACGTGGAATGTTAGGACACTGGCTGAGTTAGGAAAGTTTGACAATGTAATAACAAAAATAGAAAATATGAAAATAAATAACCTAGGCATAAGTGAGTTGAGGTGGAAGGGATCTTGTAAAATTATAACTGACAAACACACAATAATTTATTCTGGAGGTGAAACGTATGAAAAAGGAGTAGGACTACTATTTGATGAAAAAAGCAACTAAATCAATTAATAGTTTTTATATTTCAGGTATAGTTATTATGGTTAAAATCAAAGGCTGATCAATAGATATAAACATTATACAAGTTAGTTAGTTAGTCGACAGATCATCCTCATTGCACATCGAACCATTCAGTCCATAAGTGCTCAGATCCCTTCCTCAATAAATCCTGCAGCGTGTAGCGGCTAATGACACCAGTTCTGTATTGGATTATTAAGCTTCTTTGGCTTCCTGCATAGTGTTCTTGTTTGGCCAAACCTCTTTTAATTCGCATCCTGACCATGGTTGTAGATTCACAGTCATCACTTAATTCTTGCAAACGACTTACTTCTCATAAAGCATTAAAAATGTCAGCCTGGTCCATGGCGTGTCTGCCCTCCACAGTAGCCTTACCTGCGAGCTTGTCAGCCCACTCATTTCCTTGTACACCCGCATGCCCTGGCTCGAAAATGAAACTAATCTTTGCCTGCCGAGACAGCTCCAGAGACAACAACCACTCTTTGGATCCACCCCATCTCTATCTTCTTGAGCATGCTCATTGAGTCACTAAGGTAACATGCCCTAGTGAATGTCTGTGTCTCGAGCCATGTTATTGCTTTACTTACTGCCATGACTTCCATAGTCAGGCTACTTGTGGTCAAAGCAAAAGCACCAGAATCTTCCTTCACAATTCTCCCTCCGACCTGAGCCGTAAAGGCCCGTGAACTTCTCACTCGTCGAACGACCAACCCATCTGTGTAAATGACAGCATCACCGTCTAGCGAATTCTTGAAGATCAATGCTTGTACTTCCACCTCCACAGTAGCTGGATTTTCTTTGCAAACTGAAAAGGATGTACAGAAATCTGTTGGTACTTGTACCCATTCCTCGCCAGGTTCTAAGGCCTCAAGTGAACACACCTGTTGTAGAATGTCTTCGGCGTGACCCATCCACAACCTTCCTCTTTTTAACCTGCTGCCCTTTACCTTCTTAATTTCACTATGCAGTGGATGCTGTGTGTTTGCATTGACTCTGAGGTAGGCACGTGCTCTGCAATTTGTATTCTGTCCCCAGTGGTTGGAAAATCAAGAAGACAGCACATCGCCCTGCATGCTGTATCTCTTGTACATCCAAGAATAATATGCATAGCTTTGTTCTGTATCCTCTCCATCCTTTCCATATGCGTACGGCTGAGAGTCAGGATCGCCATCACATACTCAAAAACAGACACGTCCAAACCCTCGTATAGAAGACATAAATGGCACTGCTCACACTTTGCTGCCACCATCGCCCGCATGGCAGCCAAACCCCGCTTGACCTTTGTTATCACCTGGTCTATGTGCTTGTTATAAGCAAGGCTTTGATCAAAACGTATCCCAAGGTAATTCATCACCTGCGTTCTTTCCACAGTCTCTGAACACAGAATTACAGTTGGTGTTGGAGTGTTGACAGTATGGTTATTCAAAGAGAACCATGTCACTGCTGTCTTCGTTTTAATAGTACCAATATGGAAAAAGAAAGGCAATATGAGAGAGTGTGAAACATACAGAGGTATATTACTCCTGAGCCATATAGGAAAAATGTATGCAAAACTTGGAACGAACGAACGAACAATCTTTATTTTCAAAGGATTAAGAATTGGGCACCCAGGCCCGTCTGACATTCTGCCCTTCTTCTCTATTTCCTCTCATATATTCTTTCATTCAATATCACTTATGAAGCTAATCTTTGACAACAAAAGAACAATAAGCATCAGAACGCATGAAAAATAATCAATAATACATGACTCACTGAGGCAGTGTTTAACATGGACATTATAAATACCTAAGAAAGGTGTAACGTGCCCACATATGGGAATGTTTATTGGCTAGTTGTCATTTGAGATAATTTACCATTATTATTGTTTTGTTGTTGTTGTTTTTTGTTTATGGGGCAATGTAACAAATGGGAGCATGGTACAAAAAGCCAGACCCATAGTTGAACAACAGTTAAGCAAAGTACAATTCGGTTTTCGGAAAGGTAAACGTTGCACTGATGCACTATTTACACTTAGACAAATATGTTAAAAAACTATTGAATATAGTGACCAGCAGAATATTGTGTTTGTAGATCAGGAAAAGGCTTTTGATAGAATGGACAGATACAAATTATGGACTTTCCTTGAAGACAATACAAGGACATTTGCTAGAAAACATGATAGCTATGTACCACTCGAGCCGAAGTGCAGTAAGAACACAAGAAGGAATATCAGATATGTTCACCCCCGGGAAGGTTAACCCAGTCAACAAATGCCCGCAGAAGTCGGATGTGTCGGCCTAATGGTGTAAGAACGTAGCCCTGCTGTAAACAGGCACAATGCAGTCACGTCCGGAAAAAAAACTCAGGATAAACACAGAAGAAGAAGATATGTTCACAATCAATACAGGAGTGAGACAGGGATGTGTGCTTTCTCCTCTGCTATTTAATATCTACATGGACAGAATATCCAAAGAAGCAAGTCTTGACAGAACAGATTCAGAAAATTTAGAACTCTTTACTCCAGATGAAACAACTTATCCACAGGAAATAAATGAACTTCAATTTGCAGACGATCAGTGCCTGTTTTACAGCAATGATGGCAGACTACAACATCATATTAATAATCTGAGTTCAGCCTGCAGCAAATACAATATGAGTATAAATACATCCAAACATGAAATAATGCAAGTTTGCAGATGGCCAGGCTCATTAAGTATACAGATAAATAGCACAACTCTGAAACAAGTTAAAGAATTCAAATATCTTGGAAGTATGATCACAGAAGATGGCAGACTGGACAGAGAAATCGAAATCAGATGTCAAAAAGCTAGTGTACTTACATATCAACTATCACCCTTATTGAAACATTCAAATATACCCATGTCCGCAAAACGACAGATAATAAACAGCATATTCACACCAACCCTATACTACCAATCTCAAACCTGGACTTATTCTAAATCACACCTTCGCAAAATCAACACCTACGAGATGAGATGCCTGAGGAGAGCTTCCCACCTAACAATCCAAGACCGAATAAGAAATGCTGTTATCAAACAGACTGTGGGATCAACACCTTGTGCCACATATATTGAAAGGCAGAAGATCAACCATGTCGTTAGAATGCAACACCAACAACTACCATCACTGACCTTACATCTAAGATCATCTGCGACAAGACCAAGAGGACGTACAATATGAAAATGGATTGACAACATCAAAGACATTGTACGATCACACGGAATGACACTATCCAGTGCCGCCCACCGGGCGCTGGAGCGCAGATTATTCCTCCCCACGACGCTTGACGGCAGAAGTGGAAGATGATGATGATGATGATGATGATGACTGTTATATTGAAATATTAGCAAAGTATTTTAACTATTGTAGAGACATATGTGTGTTGTATTTCAGATCATAGATTTCAACAAAAGTATACTCTTTACATTAACACTATCATATCAAAATATTAGTAAAGTATTTTAACTTTTTAAAGTGCATAGTTTGTGAGTTTCTGTTTTCTTGCTTGTCTACTTAGGTTGTTGATTTTATTGACTATAGTTCCTTCTTCAGTTATGGTATTTTGACATTAGTTTTCATGTAATTTATTGGCAATAATTAATTGTAAGTTTATTTGACTGCTGAGAGCAGAGAACAGTAGAGTGACATGATCAGTTCATTTCAACACCAGTCTTTTAGGTCTGTCTGCTGTGGTTTATATTGTGAACTGTATATTCAGAAAAATAGCAGCCGGCTGGTTGCTGAACTAGCTGGATTTGCCTTATGCGTGGGGGTATGCATTTGGATGGGTTGAGTGTGTGTGGGTGTTGGTGGGTAGTTGGTGTTAGTGGGTAGTGAGATTTGTGGGGGTGAAAGTAGGAGTGTGGGAATGGGTATGGGGGATATGTGTATGGGTGGAGGATGTGTGTATGGGATGGGTGCGGGGGATGTGTGTGTGGGTGGGGGATATGTGTGGTGTCAGAGTCCTAACTATCTTCTCCTTCTAGCTCACTGGACTTGGACAGGCAAATTACAACATCTACGACACATATACCAATAACAATGACTGCAATTGGAAACTCACAGGAGCTGTCTCCTGAACAACCTTTATTACATTATATTACAGGATAACATTATGGTCTCACTCCACCGTTAACTCGTGTACGATTAAGCAATCATTCTACACAGGCAGCCAAACGCTCGCTCACGTCCACCTGGGCGATATTTACACTGTCGCCCGTGTGACCATTCGCAATCACAGTCTCACATCATCCCGCACATATCACAGTTAGTACATTCCTCGAATATCAATACACAACGCTCATCTCATCTATCAGTCACAACACTATCGTTCTATCTCTCGCTATTCTCCACACATCCGTCTCTATCCGCTGTCTCACACACACTGACTCTCTCCTCCTTGACCTTCCCACATCACGTGGGTCTGTCCACGGGCTTCTTGCCTGACTGTCCGTTAGCCAAGCCGTGGTGTCTCCTACTATCCTTGACCTCAGCTATTGCTTACACTGACTATTGCTTACATACAGGCAATTACACTATTTGCTTACATACAGGACCCTGACATGTGGGTGGGTGGAGATGTGTGGATGGTTTGGGGGAAATATGTGTAGGTGGTGGGGTTGTGTGGGTAGGGGATGTGTGTGGGTGTATTGGGGATGTAAGGGCATTGGGGAGAAGTGTATTGTGTGTGGGTTTGGGATATGTGTGTGGTGTGTTGGTGGGGATGTGTGCATGGTGTGTGGGTGGGGGTATGTTTGTGGTGGGCGGGTGAGGATATGTGTGTGAGTGGGGGATAGTGTGTGGTATGTGGGTGGGGGATATATGTGGGTGAGTAGGGGATGTGTGATGGTTGGGGAAGCATGTGTGGGTGGGGGTGTGTGAGTGGCTTATGGATGTGTAGGTGGGTAATGTCATCTCCCTGACAACGCCAAAATTCTCTACGCAAAAATAATATTTCTTTTTAGTGCATTCTCATGCAATAAGAGGGATTTTCCTTTGGGTGTCTTCTGTCACCCTGAAGGTCCAAACATAAATTCATCTCTCCTTCTTTAACCCATCACCAGGACAGTATGACTTGGGTATGTTGCCTCTCTGTACCCAACCTATTCTGTTAAAGTATAATTTTAGCAACAACAGCATCAAATGAGAGGGACACAAAGTATGTAGAATGAGTAAAACTTTATTCCTTGTGTTGTAAATAAAGCAATGAACAAACAACAAATATTGTTTCCCCACCAGGCTCCATCAGATTGGACACAATGGAGAGTATGCAAAAACCCTTTGGGTAGAACCTACTACTACAACATTTCTACAAAGGAGTCTGTTTATGACAAGCCACAGGTTCTGTTAGACTTTGAAGGTAATGCTGCATTTATATATGTATGTATATCTGTCTGTGTGTGTGTGTGTGCGCGCGAACGTGTGAACCACAAATTGAAGATCCTGCATTTGAAGAAATCCTATATGTAATCACACGACTTAAAAACAATAAGGCAACAGGGGCTGATGGAATTGCTGCTGAATTTATAAAGGCAGGTGGCCATGCATTACATCTAAAGCTATACGAACTAATAATAAAAATCTGGAGGACAGAAGAATTACCCCATAACTGGAAGAGTCATTATTGACACCTATCTTTAAGTCTTTGAATAGTGAAAATGACAACTTATATCTTAACATAGCAAAAACAAAGATAATGCATACAGATAAAACTACTATGGAGAAAAAAATATACATTAATGGGGGAAAATTGGAGGTGGTGGAAAATTTTGAATATCTTGGGTCATTGATTACCAACAACGGTGACACAATGAAAGAAATTAAACGGCGACTATCCATTGCTCTTCAAAGACTAAAACAGCTGAATAAATTATGGAGTGGGACAGACAGAACTACAAACATTAGATTTTTAAGAGCATGCATCTTTCCCATTGCAACATACGCCTGTGAGACATAGACACTTACTAAACAAGCTGAACAGCGCATAAACGCCTTTGAATATAAATGTTATATACGAGTTCTAAGAATATCTTGGGTAAAGAAAAGAACAAATGCATCCATACTTCAAGAGTTGAATATTGAAGAGGGTTGGCTATTAAAGACGATAAAACAAAGAAAATTGAAGTATTTTGGTCACTTGAAACGTCACGAAAGTTTGGAGAGAACAATAAGGGAAGGGTATATGCCTGGGAAGAGAGGAAGAGGAAGGTCAAAGAGAAAATGGGTGCAGGGTGTGGCGGATGATCTCCAGATGGGTGTATCAGACGCGGGACATTTTGTTTATGATCGAGAGGTTTTCCGGAAGGTTGTTATGGGAGCGAGGTTCTGCAAAGGACATGCTAGTGAATGAATGAATCTTTAAGAAAGGAGACAAGTTCCAATATGAAAATTATAGAGGAATATCACTACTGTCCACAAGCTACAAGATACCATCCGCAATATTACTAAATAGACTAAAACCATATTCAGAAGACATATTAGATGACTACCAGGCGGGTTTTAGACAAAACAGATTAACAAAAGATCAGATGTTTATCTTACGACAAATAGCCGAGAAAAATTGGGAATATAAAAGAGATCTCCATAACATTTTTGTGGATTTTAAAAAGGCTTATGATAGTGTCCATAGGAATAGTCTATGGAATGCAATGCAGGAATTTGGAATACCAAGGAAGTTAATCAACATGACCAGACTATGCATGGAAGATACTTACAATATTGTAACATATAAAGGCAGGAAATCAGACCCTTTCCAAATAACATCCGGCTTGAAACAAGGTGATGCACTATCGCCGCTACTCTTCAATCTGACTCTAGAAAAAGTTGTAAGGAAGGTAAAGGAGGAATGTGATATTGGAGGAACATCCAAGCTGCTTGGTTATGCAGATGATATAGATATTATAGGGGAAAATGAAGAACAAAAGACATTGGAAATATTGACTCACTTAAAGGAAAAAGCCCAACAGATGGGGCTGGTTATCAACCAAGATAAGACAGAATATATGGTAATTTCAAGAGAAGGAATGGCTACAAACTATGGCCACATACAAATAGATAATATGACCATTAAAAGAACGGAAACATACAAATACCTGGGTACAATCTTCAACTACTCCAACATCATAAGGGAAAAAATACAAACTAGAATCAATTCTGGAAATAAGATATACTATGCACTACAACATCTACTAAAATCAAATGCGCTATCTCGTAACACCAAAATCACAATATACACGACACTGATCAGACCAATTGTGCTGTATGGCTCTGAAGCCTGGAGTACAACGAAAGGAGACGAAGCCTTGTTACAAACCTTTGAGAACAAAGTTTTAAGACGCATCTTTGGACCCATCAGGGATACACAAAGTGGAGAGTGGAAAAGAAGAAGTAACAAAGACGATCTTTGGACCCATTAGGGGATACACAAAGTGGAGAGTGGAAAAGAAGAAGTAACAAAGACATTTATGATCTGTTTAAGTCCCCGCTAATCACTGGTAGACTTGATCCTGGGAGATCAAGTCTACCCCGAATCACAGTGCGGCTTCCGTCAGAACCGGTCTACCATTGATATGATATTCTCATTGCGACAGATGCAAGAAAAATGCCGGGAACAAAATCAGCCACTGTTTATTGCCTTCATCGACCTCACAAAGGCATTCGATTTGGTCAGTCGTGAGGGTCTGTTCAAAGCACTAAAGAAGATTGGCTGCCCACCAACTCTTCTGTCCATTGTGGAATCGTTCCACACAGGCATGAAGGGTATAATCAAGTTTGATGGCTCAACTTCAGAAGAGTTTGAAATCAAGAGTGGAGTTAAGCAAGGTTGTGTACTAGCCCCCACCCTCTTTGGGATATACTTTTCACTTCTACTGAAATATGCCTTTCGTGATCAGGATGACGGTATATACATTCACTCACGCTCAGATGGTGGCCTCTTTAATGCTCAGAGATTGAAGGCCAAGACCAAAATTAGCAGGGTACTAATCAGAGAGTTGCTTTTTGCGGATGATGCTGCGATTACGACCCACTCTGAGAAAGAATTACAACATCTACTATCTGCATTCTCCAATGCTTGTTCTGAATTTGGTTTAACAATTAACAAAAAGAAGACACAGATTATGTCACAAGGTGCACATGGTGTACCATCAATCTTTATTGACGACGCCGAACTGGAGATAGACCATTTTACATATCTAGGATCAGAGGTAAATAGCAAATTATCCCTCGATCAGGAAATCAACATCAGGATTGGCAAGGCAGCAACAACAATGAACACGTTAGCAAAAAGAGTCTGGGAGAACAGGAAGCTTACTGCCAAAACAAAAGTCCTCGTCTACCAAGCCTGTGTCCTTAGTACTCTTCTTTATGGCAGTGAAACCTGGACAACTTACTCACGCCAAGAGAAACGTTTAAACAGCTTTCATATGCGGTGTCTGCGAAGAATACTTGGTATTAAATGACAAGACAAAATCACAAATACTGAAGTATTGGAAAGATCAGGTTGTGTGACGGTATATACCATGCTCAGTCTTCGTAGACTTAGATGGATAGGACACATTAGGAGGATGGATGATGGTAGAATACCAAAGGACATCTTTTTGGGGGAATTACAGACGGGTAGGAGATCTCAGGGTCGGCCTCTACTACGATACAAAGATGTGTGTAAGCGGGACATGATTGATACAGGCATTGATAATGCACATTGGGAGCACGTCGCCGCTGAACGTGTTGCATGGAGGGCAACTATCAGAAATGGAATAAAGACAAAGGAGAAAATGATTGCAGATAAAGCACAGACAGAGCGTGAGAGACGTAAGATGGTGCAAAATGGTGGAAGTGACCATGTTTTCACATGCACCTACTGTGGGCAAACATTTGCAGCAAGAATTGGCCTTACCAGCCACACTCGCCACCGCCATGGATCGTAGTTATTAAGCCTTTTTGAAGCACAATGTACCAAACTATCGTCTGTCAAGACGGAAAGGTGCCAATGAATCACTGGTATCATGAAGGCTAATAGACTACAATGGCTGGGGCATATAGAAAGAATGGAAGACAATAGGGAAACAATACTCGCTTACACTCAGGAAATAAATGACCGTAGACTCCGAGGTAGACCAAGAAGACAGTGGAGAGATAATATATATACAGACCTACAAGCTCTTGGAATCAACGACTGACAAGAGAAGGTCAACCAGAGAGACGGATTGTATCTGCAGCAAAGAACCTCAATGGCTTGGAATGCTGAAGAAGAAGAAGAAGCTTCATCTGCCGGTCTCCATGGCTAAGGGCTTGTGTTAGCAATTTGTGAGCCTGCTTACCTGCGTTCAAAACACAGCTGCGGCCGATATGCCAGCAGACCGTGTCACGCTGGGTTTTAACGTGTTGGTATGGGAGCCGGTTGTTCAGAAAGCAGTGCAAACTACTGAACGTAAACTTGCCAAGACATCAACAACAGCAATAAAATGCTGGTGTTGACAGCGATGTCCTGTAAATTGGGGGGGGGGGGGGGAAGCTTCATCTACTATTAATACCACCTTCTGCTTTCTCTCCTGCTCCTCCTCCTAACCATATCTGTGTGCCACAATGTATACATTTGTTATCGGGTCCCTTCATTTCCCCTTCATTCATCGGTACACGTAAGTGACACTGTTATAGCCAATCTTTTATATAATTGTATCAGTCTGTGGTTTATTTTTCCTGCCTCTTTGCTGCTTGCCTGCTCTCTAAAACCTGGAGATTAATTTTAGACAAAGAATCGTGGCAAATAGCGTGACCACACTAGACATGTATTCAGCATGTTGCCACTCAGAGAGTCATTGTTGGTTTATCGAACTCTAAATAAATTGTTCATGTCCTTAAGTCAAAAATGGCTTTGTTCAGGGTGGTACAGTCATCAACAAACTGTCAGTCTATGCAGTGTTTAAAATCATATGTTGTGTTAGGTTATTGAGTTCAAAGACTGGTATGGAGTTTCTGATCATATCTATTCTAATTCATGTTTGTTACATGCTTGCAAACTTAATTTTTGTCACATAATTTGGTGGTTTTCCCTTGACTCCCACATCTTCATGGGTGGTTTGTTACCTTCTCTTTTGACATCTTTTTTGACAGCAATGTCTGGCAGTCAGGACAAGTGAGTGCTATACTCTGCACAAGAGCTCAGTTGTCCACTTCTTCTGATGGATTCTCATTTTTCTTAACTGCATTTGCCAAACTTTGTTCATTTCCAGTGATTTACTACTTCAAGTTTCCTTTCAGCCAAGATGGTATTTTTCATATCTTCCACCCCATCATTTTAGAGGACTTTTAAATTTCAACTTAGTATTTTTTTTGTCTATTCTGTTTGAATGTTTATAATTTGTTTGTATTTTGAAGGCCATCCATTGCACACAAATACTTCCATAAGTGTTATAAACTCCTTCAGTAGACCTTACAAGGTGTTCAAACACAGTGCACAAATTTAGTAGCACAGACAAGGATCCCCATTCTGTCTTTGACAACCTTTTAAATTGTCAGGATAAGTGGGTACCCCCTACAGTTTTTTTTTTTCAGTTTTAAAATACCAGTGCATTTGTTTCATACACACATGCACCTGGTTCCACATGGTTTTTCTGAGAACCCCAGGCAACCTTAGTGTCAGGGAGTAAGAGTAACATCCTCTGGTTCCTTATTTTGTTAAACATTAATAGCCTGATTCATACATGACCTTCTCAAGTTAGAGCCAGTTGCTGGACCTCAAAGTCATTTTGCCACCAGTTTTGTTGATATATTTGTAAAATGTTTTATGAATAATGTAACATATATTCTGATTCGAGGAGCGGCTGTCCGAGTGGCTAGAATGCCGGATTCTCCTTCGGGAGATCCGGGTTCTAATCCTCGGTAAGGTGTGGAGATTTTTTTCTGTTGGTGACAAAAACTCTAACCTGCACAGCTCGCTGCGAATGTACTAGCCAGGCGGCCTTATAGTGTGTTTTTTGTTTTGTTGCCTCAATATAAAATTCAATATCTCAGTAACCAACTGAGGGAAAATGATGAGATTTAGCATATAACCTTATAATTATGTCCACCCAACAAAAAAATTTTTGTTCTGGAGATTGTACAGCAGATTTCAATGTTTGTTTATATGCAGTATATATTTTATTGCCCCCGCATTCATTCCATCATTTTAAGAGTATTACCGCTTCAGCAAGACACACCCCCGCTGTTTTTGAAATTAGTCTGCGCGGTTTTCGCTTTTGGCAGATGGAGGGAATTTATATGGGGTAGTTCAGAGGTGTCGTCAAACTGTGGGTTCTTTCATGAAACGTGATTATATAAATAAACTAGCTAGCTCGGCCCGGCTCCTGGTGGGGATCTATCTATCTATCTATCTATCTATCTCTCTGTCTCTCTACCTGCCTGTCTGTCTGCCGGCCGGCCGACCCACCCACCCACCGACCGACTGACCGGCCCACCAACCGACCCACCCACCCACCCAGTCAGCCAGCCATCCACCCACCCACCTACCTTTCTGCCTACCTACCTACCTACCTTTCTGTCTGTCTGTCTGTCTGTCCGCGCTATTAAATATTGATAAAAGTTACTGGAAAAAACGTCAGGACCATGTGTTGAAAGAGGAAGAGGACTATTGGAGAAAGGATGGATTGAATTTTATGCAACCGAGAGCAATCATCAACCTACTGGAATCGTCCGACACAGATTAAGGTCTGAGCAGATCGCAGACCTTAATCTACGTACACACTTACTGGGATATTTTGCTCCAACTATTCAGACGAATTGCAGGCCCTAAACATTACAGCATCAGCATCAGCTGAAGAAACAAGAAGGAAATGAAAAATAAGGTAAGAAATATATTCCTTCTACTTTCCTGTTAATTTACAAATTATTTACCCCGTGCCTCTGTAAATTCTCTGTCTTTACTAATATTACACATTGCACCCCTCTCGGGATTCTCCGTGGTGAAGTTGTCAAGCCGTCTGACTCGGGCTCCGAAGGTTGTATGTTCGATTCCGGGCCGCGTCCTTCATTTCACGGGTGCATTTTTTCAGAGACTCCCGAGAGTCGTCGCTGGAACTACGGAGTTTGTGCTTTGTGTGACGCTTTCCGCGCTGCGGAAAGAAACCATATGGGATAAAAACCCGGTGCAATGCAGCCGACCCTGTCGATTTTAAGCTAGTTCTTTCATTGCACCCACTCGCATACGAATCCGCCTTTGTGTGTCATCAGAATTGGCAGGTCTCCCATTACCACAAAAATAACTTTGTTAGCGAGAAATCACTAGTTGTTCAGCAAAACATCAAAGGAATGTCGCCACTTTCAATGATTTAAGTTGTTTTTGGACCTATCAAAGACATATTCCTTGGGTGGGGGTAAATATAAGACGGCTGGAAAAATTTCATAACGATGCAACAGACAGTTTTCAAAATAATTGATCGTGAATGAAGGCAAACAAATGTGGACATACTATAATTCCTCAGGCTCAAGACCCTCCTGCCATACACTGCAAGGTACTATATTGGCAGTAAATGACAGTTGTCTCACAATTATATTCTGGTAGCTGAGGTTCTATATTTCACATGTTTAAAGTCACATTGTTGATTGCTTCTGTGAAACAAACCTTTGCATGGAAAGCTGTTATCTACATGCTATTACCTGCAGTGTAGTACTATGGGGGAATCTTGAAACAGGAATTAAGGCTGACTGGTTAGTGCAGTCGGCATGAAATGTGCAGGATAAGGTTTTCTTTTTGCCCCGGACAGAAAAACAACCACTCTTTACAGAGGAATCAAACCTGGGTCTCCTGAAGGAGAACCAGGCATTCAAGCTGCAAGGAAAGCAAAACCTATAAATACTGTTTCAAACTGTCATATTTTATTACAGCTAATTAGAGTGCCAGATTAATGAACTGCTTTAGTTTCATTTTTTCTAAAACACATATGTCATCATGTTTCTGTTGCAAAGTTGGAATTTTACATTGAATTCATATTTCATTATTTTTATCCTGGCAATAGAAAAATTTAGGTTGGCAGGAGTTTCACAGGCACAGACAAATGTGCAGCAGAATGCAGCCAAGGAAGTTGTTAAGGTCAGACTTTGCCATATCTGGTATTTATACTGGAGCTTATGTCGTAGTATAGACACGTCTCTTTTATAAAAGCTTACATTGGTATACTTCTGGACATAGATATGCTTCTGGGTTAAACGAGGCAACAAGCTAACAGATCTGTTGGCTTCAAAAGTCCTGCTAGCTAGAACACATGATTGACAAGGAGGATATTTTGAAGACTTTATGAAAGTCTGCTAATTTACGACATAGCAAATGAGACACCTAATTAAAGATTCCTGAGTTGAAGTTTAAATGTGGTTCAGGGAAAGAGGAACTAATGAGGAGATAAATCTAAAGTTTTTACAGCCAATGTGTTGCTGGAACAATTAGCATCTAGAGCTTGCAACATTTGCTGGAGGAGGAGCAGAACATATGTGTTTTTACCTAGGGTATATTCATGTCGGTTCTGAATTAACTGTTAATTAATTCTAGTATTATTTTATTTGATCAGTATATATGTCTAGAGTTATTTCATTAATTGGTACATATTCTAAAGTTATTTCATTAGATCAGTATATATTATAGACTTATTTCAGTAGATTAGTATGTCTTCTAGAGTTGATTTTCCATTGAAAGCATTGTCCTTTACAGGACATTGCAATCGACCCCAACACAATATATCCCATGCAGCTCTGCCCATGTCCTCCCCATATTATTCATTTCTGTTGCTACTTCTCTTCTCCGTGTGTTTCTAGGTCTTCCTCTATTTCTTTTGCCCCATGGATTCCAGACAAAGGCCTCTACAGTTATATTAGTCTTGGATTTTCTTAATATATGACCTATCCAGCGCCAGCATCTCTTCTTAACCTCTTGGTTCATTTGCATTAGTCTAGCTTTTCCCGTGACCTTCACATTGGTTATTTGTCATACCATTGTAGGGTTTCTACTTTTCACAGGCACCAATTAATGAATGTTTGTAATTTATTTGTAACCGTTTTATTAAGTTGAACTTAAATGTTGACTTCTCATTCAGAAAGCAGTGGCAAACTACTGAATGTAAAATTGCCTAGAAAATTTACTTGGGGTTTTTTGCAACATCCTGCAAAAGACATGCAACATTTTTTTATGTCTCGGTTGTTGTCATTTTATTTTTACAGTATATTTGCCGCCATATATTATCGCTCAGTAACTTTGGAAAGGTGTTGATAGACCTAGTCTTATTCATATTGATGCTATTAGTTAATGGTGTTTAATATTTGCAAACTACATTTAAAAATGTATCACTGAGATATACATGAGGTCCTTGAAAAACCTTGAAAATAAATACACATTACTCTTTGGTACTAATAGAAGACAAAGGAAATAAACAGAAATAAGTAGGCACACTAAACAAAGGTAAGATGTAAAGCTATAGACACTCTAGGTTTCTTCTTCTTCTTCTTCGTTCATCCAAAGTTTTTTTTTTTTTTCGGATGTGATTGCGTTGTGTCTGTTTACAGCAAAGCTGTGTTCTTGCGCCGTTAGGCCCACACATCCGACTTCTGCAGGCATTTGTTGACCGGGTTAACCATCCCGGGGACACTCTAGGTTTTGAACCTTTTAACCCTTCATGATAACATTGCCTTACTAACAAACTAGTGTGCTTTGATACACAATTAGCCAGACATCGCACAAAAGATGTTATCTCCAGCCAGATCCATCATTCACCTTAACTCCCAACTGTGGTATATAGACATAATTTTAACCCAATCATTTCTGCAGCACTATAGACATAAGTTTTTTTATTAACCAGATCAGGTAGCAAATTTACCCAAGAAGGTTAACCCGGTAAACAAATGCCCGCAGAAGTCGGCTGTGCCGGCCTAACAGTGCAAGGATGCAGCTCTGCTGTAAACAAGCACAACACAATCACGTCTGAAAAAAACTCCGGATGAATGCAGAAGAAGAAAGAAGTAGTAGCAAATTTAATGGAGGTGTTTTTTGGCATTTGGCTATTACAGTCCTTGCATCAGGCTCAGAAGTTACCAGGTTCAAATCCCAGCATCATCAAAATCATCATGTAGTCTGTCAACTGGCTTAGGCATTCATGCATCATCACAGATCTTTGTCCCTGTTGTTGTGTATCAATTCTATTGATAATTTTCCTTCATGCTACCATCGTAGTTCAGTACAATATTATGTCTCTCAGTCTGCTCCTGCCTCTTTTTACCGGAGATCTTCCCAGTCGTGATGTTTCCCTGGCCTCTCTTCTCATCACATTACCAGAGAATACTGTTTCTCTTAATGCTTAAGATGCTTTTCATTTTATGTAGAGCGGCCTTTACTTGTATATCCTGCTTTTAATCCCTGTCACGCATCTTCTGTCTGATGTTATGAATTTTCCCAAATATTTGAATTTATTGAATTGGTTAAGCTATAGCGAGGATCTTCATAGCGAAGTGGTTAAGCAACCTGCCATTCACTCTAAAGGTTGTGGATTTGAATCCAGACTTCATCATTTGGTTCACGAGTAATTATTTTTTCAGAGACTTCTGGGCAGGAGCTATGGATTCATGCTTTGTGTGATGAATTCAGCATGCCGCCTTGCGGAAAGAGACTAAGCCATGTCGGTTAAAATCTGGTGCAATGAAGTCAAACTAGGAAGTCATTCTTATGTCTCTTGCATCTTTTTCAAAGCCTTCTATTGTCACATATTGATTGTAATTACTTGGGCTAGAGATTTTTACCAGAATCCCTTCATTTCAAATACTGATTTCTTGGGTATTGAGATTAAGCACCCAGCTTTCTTGGATGAGAGTGAAAAATAGAGTTCTCCATGCATGCTGCCCACATTAAAAACCTCGCAGCAGTTGGAAATCGCAAAGAGGCTGTAAGGCTGCTATCATGATAAATTTGTTAGGAAACAAAACCTACCCACACATAAACAACCCGTTACTTTGGATGAAATCTGTGTAAAGGAAGTAAATCTTCCACAGATGCAACCCAAAGTCAGACACACTGACCATTGAGCTAAGGAAGAAAATAACGAAGAAGCATATTGAGCCATTAATACCATGTCTTGTATGTAACAGGGTGGAAGTCCACTTTTTAATGTTGGGTTTTTTTTTTTTTTTTTTTTTGCATATCCTTTACAGGACATTGCTGTCAACACCAGCATCTTTCAGCTGTATGTTGGTTTCTTGGCAAGATTACGCTCAGTAGTTTGCCATTGCTTTCTGAGCGGCCGGCTCACATACCCCGTAAGTTACCGATGCGATTCGAACCACTGCTGATTCTCACTGTCATCACGTCACCGACGAGAGTATACGAGATTACGGAGAAAAGTCATAACCTCTAAGCCACGAAGCCGGCTAATGTTGGGTAGTGACACTAAATAAGCCATCTGTAACGGGCTTACAAAATCCTCTGCCTCAACAACAAATAAGGACAACTACAACAGGACCACGACCCCGATCACGAAAACTAAATGAAATATCTCTCGCAACAAGACGGCATCTCTCAGTAGGTTGGTGGCCGGGTCAGTATGCAGTTGAAGTAAATGTAGGGACAGTCCGTAATAGACTAACCGTCCTATTCCAGACGACTTAAACCATGTTGATCGACATAGTGGGGCATAGTTAATGCTCTCAGTACTTCACATGTTCCAATGAATAGAAATCCCATAACGAAAATGATAATTGGCCTGCCTGTGACTTCATTTGATACGATAAAAAACATCACACATTTTTCACTTAGAAGAACTTCAATCTAAAATTGTATTGAATCTGATTCAATGACAACCGCATGTCGAACATATTGATGTGAAGTTCCCAAACATATAAAAAATAGTAATGATACAATTGCTGCCAGCCATCCGGCAAAAGCAAATAACTTTCTCTGTATAAATATATACGGCCAGACATTCTACTGAAGCAAAATTCACGTACTGACATCTTTATCAATTGAACTAATTTTCACTATTCTTCTTCTGGGCGTAATCCTCTCTGATCTGTTCTGAAGTTCTGCATCCTTCCTTTCTGGTTGTTATCCCTCCTCTATCTGTTCTGCGTCCTTCCTTTCCGGTTGTTATCATCTTCTCTAACTGTTCTGTTGTCATCCCCCTGACAACACCAAAATTCTTTACGAAAAAATAATATTTCTTTTTAGTGCATTCTCGTGTAATAAGAGGGATTTTCCTTTGGGTGTCTTCTGTCACCCTGAAGGTCCAAACATAAATTCATCTCTCCTTCTTTAATCCATCACCAGGACAGTATGACTTGGGTATGTTGCCTCTCTGTACCCAACCTATTCTGTTAAAGTATAATTTTAGCAACAACAGCATCAAATGAAAGGGACACAAAGTATATAGAATGATTAAACCTTTATTATTTCATGAGTAGTAAGTAATGAACAAACAACAAATATTGTTTCCCCACCAGGATCCATCAGAATGGACACAATGGAGAGAATACAAAAACTATTTTGGTAGACCCTACTACTACAACATTTGTACAAAGAAGACTGTTTATGACAAGCCACAGGTTCTGTTAGACTTTGAAGGTAATGCTGCATTTATATACGTGTGTATATCTGTCTGTGTGTGTGTGCGCGCAAGCGTGCTGTGTTCACATTATGAAGCATCTGATGTAAATGCATAGAGGTCTGTGTGTGTTTTCATATTGTGGTCAACCCAAAATTCTCTCTTCATCCATGTTTGTTTATTGTACTATAAGAATAAAATATATTGTCATGAATTTTATGGCTTGCTAATATCAATGACTTTTAGTTCAATGCATCAGTTTTCAGAAAGCAGTTGTTAGCTGGCTTTCTATAACTTTTTGCTGTCTCAAGCTTGTTTGAAAGGCAACAGAGAATTGAAAATAAGTTTTGCTGCTTCAAAATTAATGGTTTCATTTTTATTTATGGTTTATAAGCTTCATAAAAATGGGAATATGATAAATACCAATGAGGAAATGTGTAACACATGAAAAGAATATTTTGTTGAATTACTAAATTGTGAAGCTCCAAGTAACACTTTCCCACAGGAAGAGGTTCTAACGTGTGAAACACAAATTGAAGAACCTTCATTTGAAGAAATCCTATATGTAATCACACGACTTAAAAACAATAAGGCAACATGGGCTGATGGAATTGCTGCTGAATTTATAAAGGCAGGTGGCCATGCATTACATCTAAAACTATACGAACTAATAATAAAAATCTGGAGGACAGAAGAATTACCCCATGACTGGAAAGAGTCATTATTGATACCTATCTTTAAGAAAGGAGACAGGTTCCAATGTGAAAATTATAGAGGAATATCACTACTGTCCACAAGCTATAAGATACTATCCGTGGTATTACTAAATAGGCTAAAACCATATTCAGAAGACATATTAGGTGACTACCAGGCGGGTTTTAGACAAAACAGATCAACAATAGATCAGATATTTATCTTACGACAAATAGCCGAGAAAAATTGGGAATATAAAAGAGATCTCCATAACATTTTTGTGGATTTTAAAAAGGCTTATGATAGTGTCCATAGGAATAGTCTATGGAATGCTATGCAGGAATTTGGAACAACAACAACAACAACAACAAAACTTTATTTTGAAAGGGTTAAGAATTGGGCACGCAGGCCCGTCTAACATTCTGCCCTTTTATCACTCTCTTTCATACATTATACCATTCACACATCATTCAAGGCTAACTGAAAACAGCAACAATATAAAAGATATGCATTATAAAGGCATGTGGAAAAATTAAAAATAAATACTACACGACTCAGTAATAGTAATAACTGGTGTGGCATTTATTAGCTATGTGGCCTACCAAAAGGGGACTGGCTGTTATACTAGGGTTTTATTATATTATTACTTCTATTATTAAGGGGGAAGGTAATCCGTACTGAGATAGTGTTCAAATAATTTGCAATTATATGTATAGGGATTGATGATGTACGTTAAGCTTGTTTTGTATAAGTCTATCCTAGGCTTGGAAGGTGTAATAAATTTAATCGTTTACTGTGTCTAGCATTATATTCAAACAATGGCCAAAGGTAGTTTGGGGCATTCCGATGTAGGATTTTGTGAATTAGTTTGGCCTTATTGAAAAGCAGACGAATGCCAAGGAAGTTAATCAACATGACCAGACTATGTATGGAAGATACTTACACTATAGTAACATATAAAGGCAGGAAATCAGACCCTTTCCAAATAACCTCTGGCTTGAAACAAGGTGATGCACTATCGCCGCTACTCTTCAATCTGGCTCTAGAGAAAGTTGTAAGGAAGGTAAAGGAGGAATGTGATATTGGAGGAACATTCAAGCTGCTTGGTTATGCAGATGATATAGATATTATAGGGGAAAATGAACAAAAGACATTGGAAATATTGACTCACTTAAAGGGAAAAGCCCAACAGATGGGGCTGGTTATCAACCAAGATAAGACAGAATATATGGTAATTTCAAGAGAAGGAATGGCTACAAACTCTGGCCACATACAAATAGATAATATGACCATTAAAAGAACGGAAACATACAAATACCTGGGTACAATCTTCAACTGCTCCAATATCATAAGGGAAGAAATACAAACTAGAATCAATTCTGGAAATAAGATATACTATGCACTACAACATTTACTAAAATCAAATGCGCTATCTCGTAAAACCAAAATCACAATATACACAACACTGATCAGACCAGTTGTGCTGTATGGCTCTGAAGCCTGGAGTACAACGAAAGGAGATGAAGCCTTGTTACAAACCTTTGAGAACAAAGTTTTAAGACGCATCTTTGGACCCATTAGGGATACACAAAGTGGAGAGTGGAAAAGAAGAAGTAACAAAGACATTTATGATCTGTTTAAGTCCCCACTAATCACTGGTAACATGAAGGCTAATAGACTACAATGGCTGGGGCATATAGAAAGAATGGAAGACAATAGGGAAACAAAACTCGCTTACACTCAGGAAATAAATGACCGTAGACTCCGAGGTAGACCAAGAAGACGGTGGAGAGATAATATATATACAGACCTACAAGCACTTGGAATCAACGATTGGCAAGAGAAGGTCAACCAGAGAGACGAATGGAGATGGATTGTATCTGCAGCAAAGAACCTCAATGGCTCAGAACGCTGAAGACGAAGAAGAAGCTTCATCTGCCAGTCTCCGTGGCTAAGGGCTTGTGGACACAATTTGTGAGCCCGCTTACCTGCATTCAAAACACAGCTGCGGCCGATTTGCCAGCAGACCGTGTCACGCTGGGTTTTAATGTGTTGGTATGGGAGCCGGTTGTTCAGAAAGCAGTGCAAACTACTGAACGTAAACTTGCCAAGACATCAACAACAGCAATAAAATGCTGGTGTTGACAGCGATGTCCTGTAAATAGGGGGGGGGGGGAGCTTCATCTACTATTAATACCACCTTCTGCTGCCTCTCCTGCTCCTCCTCCTAACCATATCTGTGTGTCATCGTGTGCCACAATGTATATATTTGTTATCGGGGCCCTCCATTTCCCCTTCATTCATCAGTACACATAAGTGACACTGTTATAGCCAATCTGTTACATAATTGCATCAGTCTGGCTTATCTTTGCTGCTTGCCTGCTCTCTAAAACCTGGAAATTAATTTTTGGCAGAGAATCGTGGCAAATAGCATGACCACACTAGACATGTATTCAGCATGTTGCCACTCAGAGAGTCATTGTTGGTTTATCGAACTCTAAATAAATTGTTTATGTCCTTAAGTCAAAAATGGCTTTATTTAGGGTGGTACAGTCTTCTTTATTGTCATCAACAAACTGTCAGTCTATGCAGTGTTTAAAATCATATGTTGTGTTAGGTTATTGAGTCCAAAGACTGGTATGGAGTTTCTGATCATATCTTTTCTAATTCATATTTGTTACATGCTTGCAAACTTAATTTTTGTCAGATAATTTGGCGGTTTCCCCTTGACTCCCACATCTTCACGGGTGGTTTGTTACCTTCTCTTTTGACATCTTTTTTGACAGCAATGTCTGGCAGTCAGGACAAGTGAGTCTGCACAAGAGCTCAGTTGTCCACTTCTTCTGATGGATTCTCATTTTTCTTAACTGCATTTGCCAAACTTTGTTCATTTCCAGTGATTTACTACTTCAAGTTTCCTTTCAGCCAAGATGGTATTTTTCATATCTTCCACCCCATCATTTTAGACGACTTTTAAATTTCAACTTTGTATTTTTTTTGTCTATTCTGTTTGAATATTTATAATTTGTTTGTATTTTGAAGGCCATCCATTGCACACAAATACTTCCATAAGTGTTATAAACTCCTTCAGTAGATCTTACAAGGTGTTCAAACACAGTGCACAAATTTAATAGCACAGACAAGGATCCCCATTCTGTCTTTGGCAACCTTTTAAATTGTCAGGATAAGTGGGTACCCCCTACAGTTTTTTATTTTTCAGTTTAAAATGCCAGGACAATTGTTTCATGCACACATGCACCTGGTTCCACATGGTTTTTCTGAGAAACCTAGAACATTAATGTCAGGGGGTAAGAGTAACATCCTCTGGTTCCTTACTTTGTTAAAGATTAATAGCCTGAATCATAGTGGCCTTCTCAAGTTAGAGCCAGTTGCTGGGCCTCAAAGTCATTCTGCCACCAGTGTTGTTGATATATTTGTAAACTGTTTTATGAATAATGTAACATATATTCTGATTTGAGGAGCGGCTGTCCGAGTGGCTAGAATGCCGGATTCTCCTTCAGGAGATTCGGGTTCGAATCCTCGGTAAGGTGTGGAGATTTTTCTGTCGGGGGCAAAGACTCTAACCTGCACAGCTTGCCGCGAATGTATTAGCCAGGTGGCCTTAATTCCTCAGGCTCAAGACCCTCCTGCCATACACTGCAAGGTACTATATTGGCAGTAAATGACAGTTGTCTCACAATTATATTCTGGTAGCTGAGGTTCTATATTTCACATGTTTAAAGTCACATTGTTGATTGCTTCTGTGAAACAAACCTTTGCATGGAAAACTGCAGTGTAGTACAGGGGGGATCTTGAGCCTGAGGAATTAAGGCTGACTGGTTGGTGCAGTCGGCACGAAATGTGCAGGATAAGGTTTTCTATTTGCCCCTGACAGAAAAACAACCATTCTTTACCGAGGAATCAAACCTGGGTCTCCTGAAGGAGAACCAGGCATTCAAGCTGCAAGGAAAGCAAAACCTATAAATACTGTTTCAAACTGTCATATTTTATTACAGCTAATTAGATTGCCAGATTAATGATCTGCTTTAGTTTAATATTTTTCTAAAACACATTTTTGTCCTGGCAATAGAAAAACTTAGGTTGGCAGGAGTTTCACAGGCACAGACAAATGTGCAGCAGAATGCAGCCAAGGAAGTTGTTGAGGTCAGACTTTGCCATATCTGGTATTTATACTGGAGCTTATGTCGTAGTATAGACACGTCTCTTTTATAAAAGCTTACATTGATATACTTCTGGACATAGATATGCTTCTGGGTTAAACGAGGCAACAAGCTAACAGATCTGTTGGCTTCAAAATTCCTGCTAACTAGAACACGTGATTGACAAGGAAGTTATTTTGAAGACTTTATGAAAGTCTGCTAATTTACGACATAGCAAATGAGACACCTAATTAAAGATTCCTGTGTTGAAGTTTAAATGTGGTTCAGGGAAAGAGGGACTAATGAGATAAATCTAAAGTGTTTACAGCCAGTGTGTTGCTGGAACAATTAGCATCTAGAGCTTGCAACATTTGCTGGAGGAGGAGGCAGAATAACTGTATTTTTACCTAAAGTATATTCATGCTGGTTCTGAATTAACTGTTTATTAATCCTATTATTATTTTATTTACGATTCCATTTACGGCTCCATGGCCGAGGGGTTAGCAGCTTTCTCCGCTAACCCCGAATACTCTCACGTGACGCGACGAGAATTAGCAGTGGTTCGAATCGCAAAAGTGACTTATGAGAGTATGGAGCCGGTCGCTCAGAAAGTCGTGGCGTGCTGATGAGCGTAATCTAGCCTAGGAATCAACATACAGCTGAAAGATGCTGGTGTTGACCGCAATATCCTGAAACAGGATGGAAACGCGAAAAAAAAAAAAAATTATTTTATTTGATCAGTATATATTCTAGTCTCTCTCTCTCTCTCTCTCTCTCTCTCTCTCTCTCTCTCTCTCTCTCTCTCTCTCTCTCTCTCTCTCTCTCTCTCTCTCTCTCTGTGTGTGTGTGGGTGGGTGGTTGGTTGGTCGATTGATAAAAAGAAGATAGCTCTCTTAAGAAACAAGGAAAGAACAATTCGTAACACTGAGTGAGCTGAAGCAAGCTAGGAAGGATGTGCAACAGGTTGCCAGGCAGTGTGCAAATGACTATTAGATCAAGTTATGTGAGTCCATTCAAATCGCAAGTGATAAGGGAAACATCAGAAGCATGTATGAAGGGATAAAGAAAGCGTGTAGTCCAATGATCAAAAGAAGTGCACCACTGAAAACCTTGACTGGAGAAATCGTAACTGATAAGAAACAGCAGATGGATAGATGGGTAGAGCACTATTTAGAGCTTTACTCAAGTGAGACCAAGCTAGCGGATGATGCCCTCAACGCCATAGAGGCCCTGCCAACTTCTGACCACCTGGACACACTTCCCAGCATAACAGAAGTTAAGTGTGCTATAAATGAACTTGCATCTGGCAAGGCTCCTGGTAAGGATGGGATTCCAATAGAGGTAATCAGGAGTGGGCGAGAAACACTCACTCTGCAGATCCACCATCAAATAGAGCTATACTGGCGAGAAGGACAAGTCCCACAGGATTTCAAAGATTCATGCATCATAACGCTGTACAAGAACAAGGGCGATCGGAGCGACTTAACAGCTGTAGGGGTATTTCACTTCTGTGTATTGTTGGGAAAGTATTTGCCAGAATTGCTCTGCGCAGACTTCAAGTCCTGGGAGATCAAGTCTACCCCGAATCACAGTGTGGCTTCCGACAGAACTGGTCTACCATTGATATGATATTCTCATTGCGACAAATGCAAGAAAAATGCCGGGAACAAAATCAACCACTGTTTATTGCCTTCATCGACCTCACAAAGGCATTCGATTTGGTCAGTCGTGAGGGTCTGTTCAAAGCCCACCCTCTTTGGAATATACTTGTCACTTCTACTGAAATATGCCTTTCATGATCAGGATGGTGGTATATACATTCACTCACACTCAGATGGCGGCCTCTATAATGCTCAGAGATTGAATGCCAAGACCACAATTAGGAGGTTACTAATCAGAGAGTTGCTTTTTGCAGATGATGCTGCAATTACGACCCACTCTGAGGAAGAATTACAACATCTACTATCTGCATTCTCCAATGCTTATTCTGAATTTGGTTTAACAATTAACATAAAGAAGACACAGATTGTGTCACAAGGTGCACGTGTGGTACCATCAATCTTTATTGACGATGCCGAACTGGAGATAGTAGACCATTTTACATATCTATGATCAGAGGTACATAGCAAATTATTCCTAGATCAGGAAATCAACATCCGGATTGGTAAGGCAGCAACAACAATGAACATGTTAGCAAAGAGTCTGGGAGAACAGGAAGCTTACTGCCAAAACAAAAGTCCTCATCTACCAAGCCTGTGTCCTTAGTACTCTTCTTTATGGAGTGAAACCTGGACAACTTACTCATACCAAGAGAAACGTTTAAACAGCTTTCATATGCGGTGTCTGCGAAGAATACTTGGTATTAAGTGGAAAGACAAAATCACAAATACTGAAGTATTGGAAAGATCAAGTTGTGTGACGGTGTGTTCCATGCTCAGTCTTCGTAGACTTAGATGGATAGGACATATTAGGAGGATGGATGATGGTAGACTACCAAAGGACATCTTTATGACATTGGTTTTGTTCCCTGTATACATGTATATACTGTGTTCGCCAGGAATGAGGCGCTGGAACCTCTTGCCCCCGGGTAGATTGGGCCCGTTAGCTATTACAGCAGCCAATCTAGGAGATGGAAAACTCCGAATATAAACCCTCAAGGTCAAGGTGGACCGACGTGCCAAGGACTGAATGGCCATGGGTGAGTTGGTCATGAACGTGGAACATCTGGTGGGCGGGGCGGCGCCAGGCGTATGGACTCCTGAGGGACATCCCCTGCCCCTTCCCTATTAAGCAGGCAATGCTAGGGTGACCGGTTATTTCCTGCAGTATCCAAACTTTGCTTATGGATTTAATTAAACACGGGAATCGTCGCCGGAGCTACGGAGCACATGCTCTGCGCTTGACACATCTTTCAGAGGCTAGCAAAGAGAGAGTGAGGAGGAGAAGGCGAGGAAATGGTGTGAGAAGAAGGCGTAGAAATAGGAGGGCAGGCGCTAGGAGAACAAGACAAAAAGTGGAGAGACTAGGTTTCAACCATGTAAGACTGGGATACTGGAACTGTCATAGTGCCAGGCAGAGAGGTCCTGTATTGGAGAGGCTAATATATGATTTTGATGTCCTCATGCTCCAGGAGTTAAATACAGACAAATACCATTGCCCTGGGTACATCAGTTATAAACCCCACTGGGCAGAAGAGACATGGGCAAGGTCTGCTGGTGAAGAAAGGAGTGAAGCATGTGGTACTTGACTTGAGCCAGTGGAATCACAGTGCAAGAGAGGTCCAGAGTATACAAATGGAGATTGGTGGCCTAAGTTGGAACATCATAAATGTATATGCCACAGTGGACTGTTTTGTCAGAAAGGAACAATGGGACTGGCTTAAGGAATTGGAGGAATTACCAGGTGATAGGCTACTCATATGTGGAGAATTCAATGCGAGGAAAAGAGATTGGGACAGGAGTCAAGAAAACTGACAGGGAATTGCCCTTGCGGATGCTATGGTGGACTCCGATGTGGTCTGCATAAATGATGGTAGGCCGACTAGAATGGCAATGAGACCTGGCGATGCAGACACGGCTATTGATTTGGCACTTGTCTCCCAGTCATCAGTCCTTGATGTAAAGTGGACTGTTTTGAATGACCATGGGAGTGATCACATGCCATGCTCAGTCCTGATCTCTAACTCCAGGAAAGTTAAGGCTGGGAGAGCGCACAAGACCTTCTGGTATGAGTGGACCGACAGCCTTCTTGGACGCCTCAGACAGAGGGCATGCAACAGGACTGTTAAAACTCCTTTTTTGCAGCCCCCATGGTGGACCCCAGAAGTAGACAATGCTTGGAAAGCAAAGAGAGCTGCAGAGAAGCAGCTAAAGAAAGTGCGACAGACACTTCGAAGCTCACGAGAGGAAGTAGACACAGCGGGAAATTACAAGAAAGACAAGGTGGAGGCTTTCAAGCGATGTGCTGCAGAGGCCAAAAACGTAAAATGGGAATGTTTTATGAAGGAGTTTGGAGGTGATAAAACACTGAAAATTCTGGAAACTGCACAGACAAATGCAAAGAAAAGATCGGCCTATGACAGTGGGAACAATCTATAAAGAGGATGGTATACGCGTGACAACAGACAAGGAGAAAGGGTAGGCGTTTCTCCAGAGATTTTTAGAGCAGACCAATCATAATAATGCGGATACCGGGGATGCAGTTAGAGAGGAATTATCTGGCACAATGGAGAATAGGCATTATTAGGACATCATACGGGTTGAAGATGTTAAACATATTTTGAAAAAGGCAAAAGACACGGCACCAGGGCCCGATGGTGTTAAGCATGGCCACATGAAGGTTTTCAGCGATGTAGACCTGAAAGAGATGGCCGACTGCTTTAATCAGAGCATTAGGACAGCATCAGTACCACAGGATTGGTTACATAGCTATCTCATCCCTCTCCCAAAACCATTCTAGGATCATTCAAAGCTTAGCGACTTTAGGATCATCACCTTTCAAAATACATTTCGGAAGGTCTTAGAGAAGATAGTCGCTGTTAAGCTGCAGGATATTTTGGAAAAGGGGAAGCTTCTTCCAAGAGGCCTGGGGAGCTACAGGCCAGGAAAAGATACCTGGTCAAATGCAGCCACTTTTGCCTTTGACGTTTATAAGGGGTTCCAGAGCAGACAGGAAACTATGGCGGCAGCGCTTGATCTCGAGGATGCGTACAATAGAGTTCGCTATGATATTTTGATGACCGCACTGATGGAGAAGGGGGTCAATCCCTGGTTGGTGAACTGGATAGCAGCTGTCCTGCATTTTTGTCGGGTTGCTCTCCGTCTGGGTGCATCCACCTCAGAGCCGCATATTTTAACCCCGGGACTTCCACAGGGATCTGCAATCTCACCGGTGCTCTTTAACATATATACGAGCAAGATTGCAAACCTAGAAGCACCAGGGGTTTGTAGGATACTAACATTTGCAGATGATGTTCTTGCATATAGGCAGGGGAGAGATAGGGAGCAAACAGACCAGGAGCAGCAGGTGACAGACAAAGTGATTGGTTGCTGCACTGAAATGAGTGCTGTCATCCACCAGGAAAAGGCAGCTGTTTTGTGGTGCTCTCTGGACAACAGGATTGTGAGAGATGATGCCCCAAGCCTCACGATGATGGTAGAAGCGTGAACATAGAGAACAAACTGAAATATCTGGGAATCACATTTGACAGGAGTCTGTCCTTCAAGGACCATGTGGAGACAGTTGTGAGAAGATCTCAGAAGGGGCTGAATGCACTTAAAACTATGGCTGCAATGGACTCACAGCAGAGAATGCTCTTCACACTATACCAGCACTTGATCCTCTCAGTGATTGATTATGGACTAGGACTGCTCACTGTCTCAAAGAGTCAGCTGGTGAAGTTAGAGCGCATACAGAACGAAGATATGCGGGTCATTCTGGGATGCACCAGAGACACCCCAGTAGCGTGTATGCGTTACATCCTTGGACTGCCGACTGTTGCTGGTAGGCTCAAGGTGATGGCATACGTCAGAGTAGCTGCAGACACAGATCACCCGTTGCACGAGGCGCTGGATGAAGTTAAGGGTCAGAGACTGATAAGAGGGAAATCATGGATGGCTCAGGCGGAGGATACAATCAGACAGGTGTGCATCTTGGAGAACATTAGGCGAGGAGAGGAGTGGGTCAGAGTGCCAGCGGAGCAGTCAGACTTGTGCAGAGTTATAATCACATTGAGCAGGGAGTGGCCAGCAGGGGCCACGGAAGTGGAAATCCAGCAACTAATTCAGGATAATGCTCGCCCGGGTGATGTGAATATCTACACGGATGGATCGTTGTTGAGAGGCCTGGGGATTCTTAGCAAAAGCTAATGGTTAACGTTTGGTGCAGGAGAGCCTGGCGTATGATGCCACAACATCTAGCTTAAGAATTGAGGTGGAGGCGGTCAGTGCAGCTTTCCGCTGGATGGAGAACACGATACATACACACATTGTGATTGTAACTGACTCAGAAAGCATGCTGAGGACGGTGAGAACAGGCAGGCTTCGTGCAGAGTGGCTTGCTTCGCTTCGGAGGTCACGGGTAGCAAGCATCACCTGGATCTTTTCTCCGGGGCATGCCGGTGTGCTGGGGAATGAACAGGCGGACAGATTGGCTGGCTTGGCAAAACTTGGTGGAGTATTGATGCATGACAAGGCAGACGTGGTTGCGGCCTTGTGTGAGCACGTGTACACTACGGAGGAGCAAATGGATCACCATGGTCTGGTAAGAATGAGGCAGCGAGGTGTGACGAGGGGATCTGGCCGACGCTCGACGCTCAGAGGAAAAGCGAGACGGACATATAATCAGATTGCTACAGGAACTATTAGTGTTGGAACTCTTCGCTGGCTGCTGAGGATGGAGACGGAGCACTTATGGGAATGCTATGGTGTCGGTTCCTAAATCACTCAATTAATCAATCAGGGAATTTTTTTTGGTGAATTACAGATGGGTAGAAGATCTCAGGGTCTGCCTCTACTATGATACAAAGATGTGTGTAAGCGAGACATGATTGCTACAGGCATTGATAATGCACATTGGGAGCAAGTCGCCGCTGAACGTGTTGCACGGAGGGCAACTACCGGAAATGGAATCAAGACAAAGGAGAAAATGATTGCAGATAAAGCAAACACAGAGCGTGAGAGATGTAAAATGGTGCATGATGGTGGAAATTACCATGTTTTCACATGCATCCACTGTGGACAAACATTTGCAGCACATATTGGCTTTATCAGTCACACTCGCCACCGCCATGGGTCGTAGTTATTAAGCCTTTTTGAAGCACAATGTACCAAACTATCGTCTGCCAAGATGGAAAGGTGCCAAGGTGCCAATGAAATATATTCTAGAGTTTCAGTATATATTTCTAGAGTTATTTCATTAGTCAGTTTATATTCTGAAGTTATTTCATTAATCAGTATATATTATAGACTTATTTCATTAGATTAGTATATCTTCTAGATTTAATTCTCCATTGAATGCATTGTCCTGTAAAGGACAATGCAATCGACCCCAGCGACCCCAACACAATATATCCCATGCTGCTCTGCCCTTGTCCTCCCCATATTATTCATTCCTGTTGCTACTTCTCTTCTCCGTGTGTTTCTAAGTCTTTCTCTATTTCTTTTGCCCCGTGGATTTCAGACAAAGGCCTCTCCAGTTATATTATTCTTGGATTTACTTAATATATGACCTATCCAGCGCCAGCATCTTTTCTTAACCTCTTGGTTCATTTGCATTAGTCTAGCTTTTTCCATGACCTTCACATTGGTTATTCTGTCATACCATTGTAGGCTTTCTATTTATCACAGGCACCAATTAATGAATGTTTGTAATTTATTTGTAACCGTTTTATACAAGTATATGCACCAACAACAAGAAGTGGTGATGAAGGAATACAGTTGTATGATGAAGTACTTGTTTGTGTCTTTTGGGCAAAGCAAAAGACAACTATTGTCCCTGAACCGCCCCATTCTTGTTACTAAAGTTGAAATGCACCCTTATAGGTCACCAATTTCAGACCAAAGAAGAAACTATTCAAAGACTGGAAAACAAATTGGTGTGTGTGGGGTGGGGGGGGGGCAAATTTTGAGGGGGAAGCTGAAGCCAGCTGAGCACAAAGTAGCCAAAGAAATAAGTTGGAAGGTAATGTCAAGATATGGACATCCAACCATCTATCAGTGTGCGACCAAAGCAAGGGGCATAAATAGTTTGAGATCTATAACAACCAAACTTCATTGTGGAGCTGGCACTTGATTGATAATAAATTGAAGATATACCAGAGATATTGCGTTAGATAAATATTTTCAGTGCTCAAACAACACATCATATATGGTCAAAATTATTTGTTGGTGCCAATATTATGAGGTTTCACATCTGTTAGTGGTTTTCAAAAGAAGTCATGATTTAAAGTTTGTAGAATTGTTTACTTCTGGTGTGTGGTCTTATTTAGTTGTAAATATTTCATTTTAAAATATTTCTTAGGAGAGGAAGAAGCAGTCAGAGGCAGTCGAAGAAAAGAAACCGGAACAGAAACCGGTTAATAAGTCAAAACCAGTTGCGAAAACACCAATACCTGGCACAGTTTGGTATGTTTAATACCACAAACATTACAATCTCATATAACAGTACAATCTCAGTTAACATTGTGCACTCATACATTATGTTCTCATGTAATATTCATCTTTACTTGCATGATTTGGAGTTGGCATTATCAGTCGTAACTCTCCAAAAATCTCTGTCACCTGATAGTTTAATGTAGTTGATGTTTACATTAGTCATGGTAAAAACTCTGCCGGGGAGCAAGTACGACAGGAGACTTCTGATATCAAAAGATGTCCCCCTTCGATGAATGTTTCAGCCCCTTTACCTTCCTGTCCAGCTATTTACAGCATGCATCTTTCTCCATCTTCCTCTGTCTCTTGTTCAATATTTTCCCTCATAAATGTAATTTCTGTTCCATCTCTTTTATTGTTATGCCCCATAAATTCTTTAATTAATGTTTTCATGAGTGATCTAATGATACCTGCAGTTGTCAGTATCCTAGCATTTGTTTTCTTCTTTCCAACATATTCTCAACATTCTTCTCAAAAACCATATCTCATTTGCCACCATCTTTCTCAGTTTCATTTCTGATTGTCCAACATTTGCATCCATACAGAAGCACGGACCACACAACTGTTCAGTAAGAAGATGTTTGTGCTCGTCATATTTATTTTTCTTGATGTTAACTCGTCATCATCATGCACCCTGTTCTTTTGTATCTGGATGCATTATCTTTCTATGTGCATTGATAAAGTGAATATTGCATTTCTTGTACACTTTTATGCAACAAACCCAAACCAAAATTCTGAAATATTTAACCATTGTTTATCGTGTTTAAATTTCTGGGTAGTGTTCTACTTAATCTTTCAATATATATCATTATACTTTATCATTCAGTACATCACTCTGCTTCATCTTTCAGCACATTATTCTACTTCATCTTTCAGGACATCATGCTACTTCATCTTTCAGCGCATCATCATCATGTGCCATGCTGATAAGCATGGACGGTCATATTTCGCCATCTCACACGATCACCAGAGTCGTGGATCAGCTCGTGTTCTTGTCTCAACCATGCCATCCAGATATTTATTTCTCTGCTTTCCCCTTGTTCTTTTCCCCTCAATCTTGCCAGTTGTCACCAAGTTCTCTAATTTAATTCTTCTCATAATGTGTCCAAAACATGTTGACTATGTGTAATTTCACTAATAAATGTATGTTTTTCATTTGATACCTGTAGAACTTGCTCTTTGGTTTTTCTCTGAGTCCGTGATATTCTTTGCATTTTCCTCAAAAACCACATTTCCACTACCATCAGATGCTTTTCAGCTTGTTTGCTCATTGTCCACGCTTCACATCCTTACAAAAGTACAGATCCTACGTAGCACTTCAGCACTCTTTTTCTAGTTGCAATTGACATAGTTTTGAAGATTGAGCACAACCCACTACTGGCAACGCTAATCGTATCCTGGTACGAATCTTGGGCCTGTCCACGTCAAATTGGAAGCACTAGACTTGAGTTTTGATCTCATTTCAGCTCATCACTAGTGCATATCCCTGACTGGACCCGAAATCAAACTCTGCATCACTGGCATGTGAAGCAGGTGTACGACCATGCGACTCACCATAGATACGACCAAATTATCATACTAGCATTATGCTCCATTCCCATGCCAGCAAATATCACACAAAGTGCTCCCCACTGTCCAATGTGAAAAGTGGAACAGACAGGAGTCTCAGCAATCCAACAAGCCCGCACAGGTACACTGTGCATAATGCCCCCGTCAGAATGCCAACACAAAATTCATCCACGAATACCACAGTTCATAGTCAGTGGACTCGGCAGTCACCAGAAAGACTTAATTGACCCGGGTTTTCTCACATGGCTCGGTCTCTTACCACAGGGTGACCCGCCGAAAGTGTCACACAAAGCACGAACTCCGCAGCTTCAGCACCGACTCCCAGGAGTCTCCCGAAAAATGCACTCGTGAACCGAAATGGCAAATCAGTCAGTTAGCAACAACCGGTAGCCATTGTTCGAACATGCAGGTCACTGTACAGGATAGATGTAAAAGCATTCCACGTGAATTTCACAGCTCACGATGTCACCCACGCGCTCACTCGGTAGCAGGGCGACGGAAGATTGAGCACAACCCACTACTGGCAACACTGATCATATTCCAGTATGAACCTTGGGCCTTGTCCACGTCAGATTGGAAGCACTAGACTTGAGTTTCACTCTCATTTAAGCTCGTCAGTAATACATATCCCTAACTGACCTGGGATCAAACCCCGAATCAGTGGCATGTGAGATGAGAGTGTAACCTCTTGATCACGCGACTCACATTAGACGCAACCAAATTATCACACTAGAATATCACATCACCCATTGTAGGCTATAGCTCAAAGTTTGCCTGATTGCCGCGACTGACATCCATCAATCGATGTGGCCCCGAATGGTCAGGTCTTCTCAATCTGGCAAGGCACACCAGGCACCTGTTTTAACATATTTTTATTGGTCAGTGTGTTTTCTGTCTTGCAAAAGGCTACCTTCACCATAGTGATTCTTGATCTAATCTCTTCAAGGCAGCTGCCACCAGATGTTATGACTGTTCTGAGATAGAAAGATTCCCATTTTTCTGTACATTACATTGTGTTATTTCTTTCCTCCTAGTGATGACCATAATCTGTGTGTGTGGTCTTACAATTTAATTCTAACCTTAGTTGTTCTTCAGTGCATCATTGAAATATAAAGTCTATTTGCTTGTCATCAGCTCATTTTAGGGATATTTGATAGTGTATCAAGCCTATAATTTCATTGACCAGTCAGCACATGAAAGATAGTGTAGTCAGGATCATGCACACATATTTAGCATTTCCCACGTATGCCTTTTGTGTTTTAACATGCTGATGTGATTGTGTTTGTAGACTGTAGGGTTTTTGCTGTAGTTTCTGTAACATGTTACAACAATTGATGGTGTATTGTATGGCATCTTGTTAAAGTTTATATTAACATCAAATTAACCAGTAATGCATTTGTGGGTTGTATGGTACCATGATGAAAGCATCAATACTCCAGTGTTAGCTAAACATCAAAGTATTTCATGGGACAAGAGAATTATTAAGCAGTGCCCATCTCCTTTCCAAGAATACTTTATTCTGTTTGTGAGTAGGTTTTCTCATTTTGAAATTTAGCCTGGACAGTCACCTACTTGGTGTACACTTTGTAGTTTTCATCTTCCAAAGGATTGTGTGCACACAGGTTGTTTATTTCCTCCCGCTTATCTGAAAATGCTAGGTATCTGGATCATTACCCAGAAATGAAGGGAAAGAGTATACCATCCTTCGGCTTCTTTTGTAAAAATATCCACACCATGATTGGTGCCTGATCTTCTCGAGTTGCAGGTTGACACATATCCTTTAAGCTACTTTGCCTAACCCTGTAATAAATGTTAGGCACCTTCAGAGAATTCCAGTTCTACATTTTTCTGCGCTTGACAGTGTGATGTCTAAAACTGATATAAACTATTCACGGCTGAAACATTATCCATCTACTTTGTCATATTGCCCACCTCTCATATAAGTAATATAAGTTGTGAGTTGTCTTTTATTTGAGGTGTCTGTAGGATTAATATTGTTGTTGCTGCTGGTTCTATCAGGTCTGTGGTACGAACAAGTGATGGGAAACACTTCTTTTACGATCCAAGTAAACGGAAGTCAGTGTGGGAAAGGCCTGAAGAGCTTAAAAACAGACCGGATGTTGACAAGCTTCTGTCACGTAAACCATAGGTAAAGACTGGTCAGTATATGACGTGTGTGTGTGCTTGTCTGCCTGCCATGTCTGTCTATAAAGATAACTTCTCCAGAATTGCTATGTGGCTTAGTCTAATCGTATTTTAGTGGAGTGAGTTAAGCAATTGTGTTGTGTAGTGTGTTACATCTGATTTATTTTGTATACTTAACAAGGTAATTTCTGTGTTAGAAAAAAGTTTGTTCAGAAAGGGCAGATAGACAAATTGTTGATGTGTGTGTGTGTGTGTGAGTGTGCTCGCGTGCACATCCTTCCCTATCTGTTGCTTGTGTATGCACAAAACATACTTGGGATGTCTGATCTTTGTTCATGTGCCAGAGCAGATTCTCATTATGAGAGTACCATCAGATATATAGAGACGTGTAGTTTCAATTGTGCATTGTATTTCTGAATTTCTGACTTCATTGTTTCTTGTAAAATTTCTTGTTTCAGAGAAAAGAGAAGAAAAGGATGTACTAGAAGAACCACCATCAAAGAATATCAAGTAATTTTATTACTAGTAACATTTTTTGTATTGTGCACATGAAGCAGTCACAGGTACAAAATGTGAACAAGTTCAAGGACTTTGTTTCCGTGCCATCCTGGCATACTGTCGAGATGGTGATAGGCCCATATTTTCTTGACCAAACGCCACTCGGTGGGTAATGTCAGTATCATGCTGGCTGCTTTACCTCCCAGAACAGTTTCTGGTACCCATTTTATGATTGTGTCGAACCCAGAGCCATGTGGTCACATATACAATCCCATTCTGATAGCGTTGAATCCAGGATGCTGGTGCTGGCATGTGAGCGCACTATGCTAGAAAAACTTCTGGGCACGAGTATAAGTGGTGAAATCTGTGACATTGGCAGAACAAGAACAGCTTTTCATAAATATCCATTTTCAGAATGAAAGCTAATAAAAGATAATGAAATAACTTAGTAGAGGCCTGAGTGTATTAAAGTGTGCAAAACAGTTAATGAAAGAGCAGAATGTAAGAAACATTGTAATTCTGTGGCCCGTTCAGAGTTTCAGTTTTATGTCTGTAGAATGTTTGCTGTTTGCAGAATCAGTGTTTGAGTAACATGTATTAGAATTAATAAATGGGAAATTTTGGTTTTACCAGTATCTGCTTGACTTATTTATAATTCTTACTGGTGTTTCTGATATGTTTTTCTGAATACTTTAGTCTCCAATTGTTATTGTTCTGTACAAAGGTATTACAAAATGCATTTCTAAGAAAAAATACTGTGTTTTTAATTTACTCAACATAATATATATATGCTCATTGTAAGAATGTTTTTATTTCTTGAACAAAGGGACTGCATATGTAAAACTACTGTGTACATAAGCTTAGTTCTGGTTCACTTGAATTCCCTTGGCATCGTGTTTGGTTCCTTGTAAGAATGGAAATACAGGTGCAACTGTGTATAGATAATTGAAGAAATGATGTCGGTATATAGACTGATAGATCTGTGCTTCACAGTAGGCACTCATATTGTGGATTCTCAGCTAGATTTTGAGAATAGATGACATGTTAAAAACTACACCCAATATGGGAATGGAGTTTGTGACAGTCATTGCAGCTCTGATGATTCTCCAAGACTCCACACACAGGGGACTCCATACACAGGGGACTCCACACACAGGGGACTCCACACACAGGGGATTCTATAGTGTTTGACTCTTCAGCAATGTATCAGATAGTCCTTCACAGATGGAATGGTCAAGTTATATAGTTATATCATCTCTTCATTGCCTCAAATTAATCTACTGTAGAGATACAAAGTATTGTGAGAGCTGATGTGCTGTCCTCAAGGGCACCAATGTAGAGACATTGAGGTTGGACAAAGAACATAATATTCATCACATATGACAGGTTGCTGCAGTTGACACCTAAGTAGATAAATGAACCCAACTAAGACTTTTAAAACTGTGGCACCACTTGTGGCAATAGCAAGCATGATCACATGCAGGGACTGGTGCTCTCGTAATAAACTGTACAGTAGCAATCATAAACCCTGCACTATATCGTTTGCTAAAGGAGACAGAGCACATGTGGACATGTCCTGAGTGCTGTGATGTTGATTACAGTTAATGAGAGAATAACATTCACTCTTGTCTTTTGTTGTAGTGATGTTGATTACAGTTAATGAATGAGTAACATTCACTCTTGTCTTTTGTTGTAGTGATATTGATTACAGTTAATGAATGAGTAACATTCACTCTTGTCTTTTGATGTAGTGATGTTGATTACAGTTAATGAATGAGTAACATTCACTCTTGTCTTTTGTTGTAGTGATGTTGATTACAGTTATTGAATGAGTAACATTCACTCCTGTCTTTTGTTGTAGTGATGTTGATTACAGTTAATGAATGAGTAACATTCACTCTTGTCTTTTGTTGTAGTGATGTTGATTACAGTTAATGAATAAGTAACATTCACTCTTGTCTTTTGTTGTAGTGATGTTGATTGCAGTTAATGAATAAGTAACATTCACTCTTGTCTTTTGTTGTAGTGATGTTGATTGCAGTTAATGAATAAGTAACATTCACTCTTGTCTTTTGTTGTAGTGATGTTGATTGCAGTTAATGAATAAGTAACATTCACTCTTGTCTTTTGTTGTAGTGATGTTGATTACAGTTAATGAGTAACATTCACTCTTGTCTTTAGTTGTAGTGATGTTGATTACAGTTAATGAATGAGTAACATTCACTCTTGTCTTTAGTTGTAGTGATGTTGATTACAGTTAATGAAAGATTAACATTCACTCTTGTCTGTCACTGAGTATGGTTTGGGACTGCTGACAGTATCAAAAAGCCAGCTTGAAAGGTTGGAATGCATATAGAATGCTGCCATGCGGTTAATACTGCGGTGCACAAAGGACACACCAATTATCTGCATGAGGCATATCCTGGCGCTACCTACAATGACGGATAGACATAGGGTCCTTCAGGCCAAATGGTACCTGAGAGTTGCCACAGACAAGGATCACCCGCTGCATGCAGCAAAGGTTATGGTAAAGGGTCATAAACTAAGACGAGGCAGGTCCTGGATGGCACAGGCAGAACTTTCTATAAGTCAGGTGTGTGATCTAGAGACCATCAATCGTGAAAGAGAGTGTGTTGAAGTTCCGGATGACATGACAGACTGGCACAATGTAATAATAACACTGGGTCGTGAGTGCAGAGAATGGGCAGCGGGCCGCACTGAGTTTGAAGTGCAACAGCTGATCCAGAGCAACACACATCAAGGTGACATAGTCATCTACACCGATGGGTCACTGGTGAGAAATAGACGTACTGGCTGGGGCTTTATTGCAAAGGCAAATGGGCGAATCTTGAAAAAGGAGAGCATGGCATATGAGACTATGACCTCCAGCATGAGAATGGAGGTGGAGGCAATAACAGCGGCATTCCAGTGGTTAGAGGAGACTACTGCAACACACGTTGTGTTCATTACAGATTCAAAGAATATGCTTAGCAAGGTGGAGAAAGGAATGTTTCGTGTGGAATGGCTCTTGTCGCTTCAGAGGTCACAGATTGTGAGAATTGTATGGATACTTTGCCCTGGCCATGCGGGTGTACGGGGGAATGAACAGGCTGATAGGCTCGCAGGGAATGCACCTCTTGGTGGTATCTTGCCTATGGACAAGGGGGGGGGGGGGGTGGTCGTGCGCTTGTGGGACCAGGTGGAGAAGGCGGAGGAACAGATTGAGAACCCATATGTGGAAAGAATGAGATTGCGGGGGATTGGCAGGGGTTCTGGGAGAATCTCAAAACTGAGAGGGAAGACCAGGAGAACTTTTAATCAGGTAGCGGTGGGAATGATTAGTAGTATGACTCTTCGCTGGCTGTTGAATGAAGGAACTGAGCACGTATGGGAATGTCCTGGGTGCAGTGATGACGGTTCTTAACTTAACTCAACTCTTATCTTTTGTTGTAGTGATGTTGATTACAGTTAATGAATGAGTAACATTCACTCTTGTCTTTTGTTGTATTGTTGTTGATTACAGTTATGAATGAATAACATTTACTCTTGTCTTTAGTTGTAGTGTAACAAAGGTGGGCTAGATGCCAAGAGATCTGAGCAACATGTACTTCTGCCGAATCTGATTAATTCAGTGGTCGCTGCTAGTTTGTAAATTTTCCTAGAGTGGAAGTCATTAACATGGAACCTTATGTTTAAAGTATCCACATAGAAAGTTTAGCTGTGGTGTCTTGTCACTTCATTTTGGCAGTTTGGTACAAATTGTTAAAAAATATGTGAAATATTGAGATTTCCGTGTTCGAATAAATCTAGAAAGATGTAATGTTGCGATGCCTCATTCAAGTCTGTTCATCTGTTTTAAGTGAGCAATTAGTTTTCTCATGTTGAAATGCCAATAGCAGATATATAGAGAGGAAAACTGATTTTCCAGCTAAGTAAACAGTACAGTAAATGACTTGTTCTCCACACCTTGTACTAGCCCTATAATTTTCTAGAACAATCAGTCCTCGATGTGTAATGTGGTCATTACCGCGATGTAACGTGGTCATTACCGTGATGTAATGTGGTCATTACCGCGATGTAATGTGGTCATTACCTTGATGTAATGTGGTCATTATCACGCCAGCTGCCTTCACTTTTTGCAACATTTTCTGGAGCCCATTTTAGGCTGGGTCGACCTGGAGGGGGATTCCATCACATGACCACGGGGCTGGCCAGCCAGCATGCTAGCCACTTCACCACCATGGCTCCCCTTAGTACTGCTTGGAAATTAATAAATTCCTCATATGGAATAGGATGTGATTTTGTGATGCTACTTAGATGTTTAAAAACAGGCCTGTAATGATGTTTGTTTGATGCTACGGAACTATGCTGTATTAATAGGAAATTGTTGATAGCTTCTCATCAGTGCTGATACTGACAAAGCAAAGATTCAGTGCCTCATTTGGAATAAGATGTGATTGTGTGATGCTACTTAGATGTTTAAATACAAGCCTGTCATGATGATTGATGCAACGGAACTGCATGAGCACATCAATTATTCATATTTTAATTAGCAACCAGCTGCTAAATGCAAGCTAGAACTTTTGTTTCTTTGCCACCGTTGTGACCTGGAAAATGGCTAATGATAACATAATTCCTGGTGTGGTTCGGTAGAATCTGGATATCCTACACCAGGAAATATGTTAATACATTTTCCCAATGCTACTGATATGTTACAACGCATGTTTTAAGGTCTTAGTCAGATATGACCGAACTACTGTATAACAGTAGACGGTACTACCTGCTTTCTGTTAGCGCCAAACGTTGGGTGGCGCTTACCAAAATCCAAGACCCCACATTGCGCCAACGGCTTCGGGCGGAAGAGTGCAATTGGGAGGATACAAGCCTTACCCTGGTGCGAGGAAATGCAACCTAAAGACAAAATGTCATGGCAGGGCAGACCAGGCTCTAAACCTTGGTTGGCAGCTGGTCTAGGATCGAAGCTCCAATAGGCGGACAGTTAGAGCATTGCTTTGCTGATCCGGCAGCTTCTGCAGCGTGTCTTCCTGATGTAGAGGTGTTACCTTTCCTCTGGGGTGAACTAGGCAGGCCGAGAGAGGGATCATGCTGCATGGGCAACACATGATCTCTATATTTTAGCCCAGGCTTTGTGCTATTAAAAAAAAAAAGGAATCACGAACAGCGAAATGCTGGGGTTGACTGCTACGTCCTGTGAAGGACATGCAACTTAATTTGTGCTATGGAGAGGCAATAACTCCATCCCTGGTCTTAACTGGTCTCAGAATAAAAGCGAGAGGCAACTGTTACGGGTTATAAGTCCCTGTCAATTGGCGTAGACATGGGGCGCCACGCGTTGCCTCTGCCGGCTTGAGACACCTACAGGTGTCACTGATCAGCTACCGCCCGCCTCAAGCTGGGCAGCCCCCGGCCAATTGGGTGCTGATCCGCCACAGCCTGACTGCTTCAATGGGTGCTTGGGGCTAGGACAAAATCTGAATCGCAGGCTGTAAAAAAAATGCACCAGGTACTTATAAAAAGAAAAATAGAAACCTCAAGCTACGGCTTGCAACCTGGAAAGTGAGAACCATGTGTCCAGGATTTTCCACTGACTTGACCAATATTGACGATGTGAGAAAAACGGCTGTGATTGATGCTGAACTCAATCGTCTTAACATTGATATTGCTGGCCTGCAGGAGACTCGCCTCGCTGAGGAAGGGTCATTCAGGGAAAACAATTACACCTTTTTTTGGAAGGGTAGAGGGCCGGCAGAAAAAAGGCAACACGGTGTGTGCTTTGCAGTGAAGAATTCGCTCCTGGGAATGATTGAAATTCCAGCAGGAGGAAATGCAAGACTATTATCCCTTCGCTTGGCAACCTCTTGTGGTTTAGCCACAATTATTACTGCATATGCACCGACACTTGATTCCTCTGATGATGTGAAGGATTCGTTCTATGAGGAGTTAGACTCCGTGATCAAGGCAGTTCCAAAATCTGACTACATTTATATGCTCTGTGATTTCAATGCTCGTGTGGGCAAGGACTCGAGTTCATGGCCAGTGTGCCTTGGAAAATACAACATTGGTCGCATGAATGAAAATGGGCAAAGGCTGCTGGAGCATTGCACCAGAAATGACCTATGTATTACAAACTCCTTTTTTAAAACAAAAGAGCTGCATAAGGTCACATGGAAACATCCAAGATCCGACCATTGGCACCAGCTGGACTTCATCATCACACGGAGACAACATCTGAACCATATATCATTGACTCGAAGTTACCACAGTGCTGACTGTGATACGGATCATTCTGTGGTTGTTGCAAGGGTTAGACTGAGACAAAAGAGAATCTACACAGCTAAACACAAATCTAGCCCCAGGATTAATATTATTAACACTCACAATCCTGAAAAGTGCTTTCAGTTTCAACAGCAACTTGAAGACGCTTTCACTGATACACCAGAAAATGGTACAGTAAGTGAAAAATGGGGTCAACTTAAGGAAACTCTTTATAAAACTGCCGTAGGGGTTTACGGCACTGTGGATCATAAGAGGCAGGACTGGTTTGCAGTAAACAGCCAGACTCTGCAGCCCTTGATTGATAAGAAGAAGATAGCTCTCTTAAGAAACAAGGAAAGACCAACGCGTAACACACTGAGTGAACTAAAGCAAGCTAGGAAGGATGTGCAAAAGGCTGCCAGGCAATGTGCAAATGATTATTGGATCAAGTTATGCGAGTCCATTCAAATCGCAAGTGATAAGAGAAACATCAGAAGCATGTATGAAGAAATAAAGAAAGCCTGCGGTCCAATGATCAAAAGAAGTGCACCATTGAAAACCTTGACTGGAGAAATCATAACTGATAAGAAACAGCAGATGGACAGATGGGTAGAGCACTATTTGGAGCTTTACTCAAGTGAGACCAAACTAGCGGATGATGCTCTCAACGCCATAGAGGCTCTACCAACTCTTGACCACCTGGACACACTTCCCACCATAACAGAAGTTAAGTGTGCTATAAATGAACTTGCATCTGGCAAGGCTCCAGGTAAGGATGGGATTCCAATAGAGGTTATCAGGAGTGGGCAAGACACACTCACTCTACAGATCCACCAGCTAATAGAGCTATGCTGGCGAGAAGGACAAGTCCCACAGGATTTCACAGATTCAAGCATCATAACACTACACGAACAAGGGCGAACAGAGGGACTGCAACAACTATAGGGATATCTCACTTCTGTGTATTGTTGGAAAAGTATTTGCCAGAATTGTTCTGCCCAGACTTCAAGTCCTAGGAGATCAAGTCTACCCCGAATCACAGTGTGGCTTTCGACAGAACTGGTCTACCATTGATATGATATTCTCATTGCGACAAATGCAAGAAAAATGCCGTGAACAGAATCAACCACTGTTTATTGCCTTATCGACCTCCCAAAGGCATTTGATTTGGTTAGTCGTGAAGGTCTGTTCAAGGTACTAAAGAAGATTGGCTGCCCATCAACTCTTCTGTCCATTGTGGAGTCGTTCCACACAGGCATGAAGGGTACAATCAAGTTTGATGGTGCAACTTCTGAAGAATTTGAAATCAAGAGTGGAGTTAAGCAAGGTTGTGTACTAGCTCCCACCCTCTTTAGAATATACTTTTCACTTCTACTGAAATATGCCTTTCATGATCAGGATGGTGGTATATACATTCACTCACGCTCAGATGGTGGCCTCTACAATGCTCAGAGATTGAAGGCCAAGACCAAAATTAGGAGGGTACTGATCAGAGAGTTGCTTTTTGCAGATGATGCTGCAGTTACGACCCACTCTGAGGAAGAATTACAATGTCTACTGTCTGCATTCTCCAGTGCTTGTTCTGAATTTGGTTTAACAATTAGCAAAAAGAAGACACAGATTATGTCACAAGGCGCACATGGGCTACCATCAATCTTTATTGATGACTCTGAACTAGAGTCCATTTTACATATCTAGGATCAGTGGTAAATAGCAAATTATCCCTAGATCAGGAAATCAACATCCGGATTGGTAAGGCAGCAACAGCAATGAACAGGTTAAGAAAAAGAGTCTGGGAGAACAGGAAGCTTACTGTCAAAACAAAAGTCCTTGTCTATCAAGCCTGTGTCCTTAGTACTCTTCTTTATGGCAGTGAAACCTGGACAACTTGCTCACACCAAGAGAAACGTTTAAACAGATTTCATATGCGGTGTCTGCGAAGAATTCTTGGTATTAAGTGGCAAGACAAAATCACAAATACTGAAGTATTGGAAAGATCAGGTTGTGTGACAGTTTATTCCATGCTCAGTCTTCATAGACTTAGATGGATAGGACATCTTAGGAGGATGGATGATGGTAGAATACCAAAGGATATCTTTTTTGGTGAATTACAGATGGGTAAGAGATCTCAGGGTCGGCCTCTACTACGATACAAAAATGTGTGTAAGCGGGACATGATTGATACAGGCATTGATAATGCACATTGGGAGCAAGTCGCCTCAACGTGTTGCATGGAGGGCAACTATCAGAAATGGAATAAAGACAAAGGAGAAAATGATTGCAGATAAGTCACACACCGAGCATTTGAGACGTAAGATGGTGCATGATGGTGGAAATGACCACGTGTTCACATGCACCCACTGTGAACAAACATTTACAGCGCGAATTGGCTTCATCAGTCACATTCGCTGCCGCCATGAGTAAAAGTTATGCCTTTTTGAAGCACAAACTATCGTCTGTCAAGACGGAAAGATGCCATTGACTGATATGCATTAATCTTCAACATGTATCTAGCTGAAAAGCGCCATTTCCGTTCTACTTAAATTTATCATTAGCTAGTTTATGTTGTTTTATTAATAAATCTGGGCAAGTCAACTTTCAGTATTCATTTTTGAGTTCCGATGATATCGTCCTTGACAAGTCTAATTCAAGCAACAAACCGGATATGGTTGTTTGTTGAAAGCTTATATTTTCATTGTGGCTTAAGATATGAGCCTGGCACATAAAGTAATCTCAAGGTAAGTTTTATTGTCTTGCTTGTGTATCATAAAATTAGTTACACTGCACTATTTCTTCTTGAGTGTGACTAAGTGCTTACATTTTGAACAAGCATTTGTTTTGTTTTGCATTTCTGAACATCTCCATCCTGTGTGCAAGGCAATAGATGTTTGTGTCTCTACTTGTCTGGTCATCATACCTGGACTTGCTCAAGTTGGCACAGCTCTAGATGTCGTTAGGACATGCAAGTTTGTTTGCCCTTGTCAGCTGGAGACGCAGGAGGGGGGATCTGTATGTGTGAAACAATGCATTTTATTCATTTGGTGAAACACCTAAAGGCAGGGGAAATGTGGTTTCTGAGGAAACTGCAAAAAAATACAAAGGACTGATGGAAAATCAAATCAAATCAGTCCTTCAAGAAACAATGCCTCAATTGATTAGAGAAATTAGATGTCAACAGTTAAAATATTTAAAGCAAATTTGAGGAGAAATAAACTTTAAGACTTGGTGACATGTGGCAAGCTTGATGAGAAAAGAGCAAGGAGAAGACAGATATAAATACCTGGATAAATTGGCCACTTGGCATAATCAGGGCAAGAATACAAGTCTGATCCGAGACTCTGGTGATCTTGTGAGGTGGCGAATCATGACCGCTCACTTTTATTGGCAAATTATGATAAAGTTGATCGGTTACTTTACTAGAATATTTAGAATATGAAATACAATAGGAAACGTTATCTATCACAGGCTTCTGCGTGTGTTTATAATGTTTCTGTGTGTACCATGTTGATTGTAACAACTTAATATAGCACAGTTTCTTTATCACACCAACTTAAAATACGAGGGAAAGTCATTAAATAAAAGGAATGTTGTTATAAAGTGCATGGAAGAGTAAACAAAGGAAAATCTTATTTCAGGACACAAACCAGCTCTTAAGCTATTGCCCATGTAGAGGTCGTAAGGGTCGAGCAGTTTGCACATGCGCATAAGCAATTAAAAAATGGCTGTCCCACTGTTATCTTGCACTGTGGAAAAGCAACGAGGCATTATTCATTATTTATGGTCAGATGATGTGAGACCTTGTGTAATCTGCAGAAGAATCATGGTTCAATGTGAAGACAGTTGCTTGAGTCAGGAGGAATGTATGAATGGGTGGAAAGATTTAAAAATGGAAAACAAAACATCATTGATAAACCGCATTATGGGAGACCTACAAGTGTCATGAAGACCATCTTTTGGGATGTTAGGGGCCTTATATTAGTGCAAGTTTTCAGAAAATGGGTGAAACTAACTAGTGCTCGATACAGTGACTTGCTAATGAACAAATTAAAGCCTGCAATACATCCGAACACCAGAGACGTCTCTCAAAAGGAGTATTGTTGTTGCGCACAGCAAAACACATGCCTCCACTGCCTGTCCTCTATATTGCTGTGCTTACAGTGGATACACTACTTGCTCTCAAGCTTGAAACATCCAGCATACAGTCCAGACTTGGCACCATCTGACTTTCACTTATTTGGACCCTTGAAAGAACATTTATGGGGTCCAAGGTTTGCTGATGACAATGGGGTAATGGATGAGGTGCAAAACTGATTTCAGTCTTTAAAAGTCGAGAGGATCATCTTCATTGCACTGGATTTTATGGCATATGGCTTGGTCTCTTGCCACAGGGAGGCTCACCAAAAGCGTCACACAAAGCACGAACTCGATAGCTCCCTGAGACAACCCCCAGGAGTCTGAGAAAAATTCACTCGTGAACTGAAAGGCGTAGCTGAGAATCGAACGAGCAACTTTCATTCGGAGCACGAGGCAGACTGCTTGACCACTTCGCCACGGATACTCCCAGGTTTAAGGCCACACCTAAACACTTTTTCCTGGATGGCATAATCTAGTGGATAGATGGTTCAAATGTGTTTTCAGGCAGGAGGATTGTGTTGAGAAATATCACGCACAAAATTTCTGGTTCACACTATTGTAAAATAGTTATTTGTAAAATTCCTGTTACTTAATTACTTCCCAGTTTAGCATAGTTACTTTAACAGTCTCTTGTATACCATGTAGATTGTACCAACTTAATATAGCATAGTTTATTTATCACAGGTTTCTGTGTGTATACCACATGAAGTGTACCATTGCACTGAAACTAGCCTCATTGTGGTAGTGTTCAGTCTACGAGGACTGTGCCATATTTACTGAACATAGCTTCTCAGATCTTCGTCACAGGTTTCCGCACATTCCACATGGGAGAAGGAGTTACATAAGATTGTATTTGACAATCTCCACTTGCATCTGACTTCACGAGAACGCAGTTAGGTGTTTGAAGAGTATGTGATGGACAGATCTGAAGAAGAGCTTCATGGAAACAAATTGAGTAGAAAGAACTGTATAGACAGTTACTCAAAGAAGGTAACAAGTAGAAAGTAAGTAACAAATTTGGTATTTTAAACTTTTCTGTCCTGATAAAATTTTGCAAAATAATTTGCATTTATGAAAAGCTGGTTTGTATTTGCTACACAACATTATAAATACAGATAAATTATTACTGGCACTATTAGCCACCGGACGCTGATGCATATGCTGGGGGGAGGATCTGAGCACCTATGGACATGTCCGGAGTGCAACGAAGGTACCCCAACTGATAACTAACTAACTAACTAACTAAATTATTGCTTCTTTGGGTTTTATTGACATTCAAGGGGGTTGCATTTGTGACACATCTTATGTCATACCAAATCTTGTTTGAACTCAAGGAAGTCATCAATCTTGATTCAAAGTTTCTATACACTTTTTCAGGTTGAATAAATGTGTCCTAAAGCAGTTTCCTATTGGACTGTGATATGATAGGGCCACCACATTTTGTGTACATGATAAATAAAAGTGTTGTGTTTGTGCTTGTTTATCAAGAATGATGATGACCTTTCATTTCATCCAGTGGGGTTGAAAGTATGGAGCCATGAGTTCTAAGATGGCTGCTAAGGCCTATATTGGCTCGAAATGTTTTTTGTCAATGTGGGCAAAGAATGCTTGACTTTCCAGGAGTAGGATCTCCTTCAGTGGTTTTTCTGTCCAGCCTTTTCTTTACAGCTCTTGCAATCCTGGTCGCTTCACAAGTGACTGACCCTTATGTAATGATGTACGCCACGAATTACGGTCTTTAGCAGCAGTCTCCCTGGTAAATATAAGTATACAGCTGGTGACCAAAGTATTTCACTTTTTGTTTGAATAGTTTAAGAATGAGGACTGATAATTTGACAAAACTAGTAAATAAAATAACACTGTAATAACTATTATAAGGAAGCTAAGGCCAGATGTATTATAAAGGATTTTAATGTAAGCATCTTCTCTAACACAATATTTCATTGTCATTACAGACAATAGAAACATGAACTGGCCATTTCTACCTTAGTAACTCAGTAATACTTAAAGTATTGTTCCATATAATCAGCATATGTTTACCGTGAAAAATATTTGCAATCCATTACTGCATGCAACAATTAACAAAATTGTCTTCACTGTTATAAAGAGTAAATATATGGTTAAAAATGCTCATGAGTGAATTAAAATGGCTATAAAATCTTGGTATACAAATACTGAAAGGAGGAAAATTTACAGAGATAGATAACTACTCACATTCATGTGCCTTTCTGACTAAAAATAAGATGTTGATGATTTTCTTGTGTGAGCAATAGCCACATTGCAGATACATACTAAAAATGTACTTCAATTTCAAATGTCTTTTCCATGAGTAGATAGAGCTCATTACACTGGATGGAATCTGTCTACAGGAAGCAAATCATATTCAGCATGCGTGCTGACGTCAGACACTGACCTTTGCGGTGCATAACTAGGTGGGATGCACTTCTCTCGAAAGTGGAATGAAGAAGAGGAGGTAGGAATGTCTTTTGGGAAACTGTTCCTGTGTATGTTTGGCATCAGTTGTACTTTAGTGTTGGAAGCTAGAATAGAGATTTTAGAATTAAGTGTCCGCATCTGGCGTTCGTTGTCTCGGATTGCTGTGTGAGGTGCCCCCTATCGGGAACTTCCCAGCCGATGCAAGTTAGAGAGGCAGGCGTTTTGAGAATGTGACCACAGCGCAAAGCTGGAGTCGCGGTTTGAGCGGGCAAAAGAGCAACTTTTGTACGATTGTTCAACAAGGTCTCGATAAGCGCCCACTCTCTCTCGATGATTAGTGGGCCTGCAGTCAGTTAGCTGGCATATCTTTTTCAGCAATCCTGCCTGGCGTAGCTTGAAAGCTCGTCAGTAGGCGTCCAGTGGTTTTGCATGTGTCACTGGGTACCAAGGGAGCACACTGAGCAATTGCTACTCTTGGCCTGCATGTGCGTGAATAGTCCGTCTGTGCGATAGGTTCTGGTTGACCCTGCCAGTAGTCATAAGCTTGTCTCAAAGATTAATGCATTTCTAAGTTCATACTGTCTCACGGTGAAACCGCGAATGGCTCATTAAATCAGTCGAGATTCCTTAGATGACACGATCCTACTTGGATAATTGCCTTGAAACTTGAATTCAAACCAATCGTCATTGCCCTTCACTGGGCGCAGCGTTCCCACTGGTGACTCTGGATAACTGTGCTGATCACATGGCTTTACATGCCGGCGACACATCTTTCAAATGTCTGCCCTATCAAATGTTGATGGTACATGACATGCGTACCATGTTTGTAACAGGGAATCAGGGTTTGATTCTGGAGAGGGAGCATGAGAAACTGCTACCACATCCAAAGAAGGCAGTAGACATGCACCTTACCCACTCCCGGCACAGGGAGGTAGCGATGAAAAATAACAATACGGGAACTCTATTGAGGCCCCGTAATTAGAATGAGTACACCCGCTGAAGTCGGATGTGTCGGCCGAAAGGCGCAAGTATCGTAGCTCTGCTGTAAACAGGCACAACGCAATCACATCTGAAAAAACTCTCTGGATGAACGCAGAAGAAGAAAAATGAGTACACTTTAAATCCTTTAACGAGGATCTATTGGGTGGCAAGGTGCCAGCAGCCATGGTAATTCCAGGCTCCAATAGCGTATATTAAAGTAGTTGCAGTTAAAAAGCTCATAGTTGGATCTCAGGTGCAGGTGGGCAGCCTGTTGTTCCTGCCCTACCATCTGCCGGCTCTCTCCTTCGCTGAGCGTCCCGGGTGGCCGGTGCGTTTACTTTGAAAAAAATTAGTGTTCAAAGCAGGCCTCTGCTGTCTAAATAATGGTATGTGGAATCATGGAATGGGACCTCAGTTCTGTTTTGTTGGCTTTCGGAACTGGCGGTAATGAGAAACAGGGGCATTCATACTGCGGCGTTAGAGGTGAATATTCTTGGATTGCCGCAAGATGAGCTACTGCAAAAGCATTTGTCAAGAATGTTTTCTTTAATCAAGAATGAAAGTCAGAGGTGCGAAGATGATTTGATACCGTCGTAGTTCTGGCCATAAACAATGCCGACTAGCAACCCCAGTGGCAAAGTGAAGTGACATGGATTATACCTTGGCTAGCAAATCCACTGTGTATAAAGTCTGAATCCTTTGCAAGGTACCATTACATACTTGGTCAAGACACTTGTTCTACGGCTCTCAGGTGAGGGATATGGCTAAGTCAATATCCCCCGGATGTGAGGGCCTGGTCGTTACTCACCCTCTACTGCATGGAAGTGATGCTGATTCGGCAGCATCTACAACCTACCTCGTGAGCATTACCAAAGGTGGAAAGAGCGCCCCTGGGGCACACAGTGGAATACTGACGGCTAGCAAATTCGTTACGAGGAAAGTGTATCTAAAGCTCATTGGGTGAGCGTTATCAAAGGTGGAAAAACGTCTCATTGGCATGAAATGGAATATTGCTTGGCTAGCGAATCCATTACTTGGAAGTCAAAAGCGAAAGCTTGCTGTGTGGATGTCATCTGCATACAGGTCCCTCCTGGTCTTCGGAGGAGCAGCCTGTGGGGAACGGAGGGCCCAATATACGGAAGTGAGGCTAAGCAGCCATGTGCAGGACGTGACGATTCCTTGGGTGAGCCCAGTACCAGAGCACTATGTGTCAGCTCTGCAATTATGGAAGCCTCCTTGGATGGCGGGGAATCCTATGGTCTTCCCCTGCCTTCCCTTAAGGGCTGACCAGGATGTCTTCAGCTGTTCTAGGTGGGCCAGCTGGGATAGTGATAACACCACAACAGTAAGAGTTGAGAAAGCGACCCAGAAGCACAAATGGGAATGTTGCTTGGGTAGCAAACCCCTTTCGTGGAAAGTCCAAACCAAAAGCTCGCTGAGTGAATGTTGTTTGCAGACTGGCCTCTCCTGGTTTGCGTGGGGAGCTTCCTGTGGTGAACGAAATGCCCGGATATACGGAAGTGAGGCTAAGCAGTCATGTGCAGGATGTGACGATTCCTTGGGTGAGCCCAGTACCAGAGCGCTGTGTGTCAGCTCTGCAATTATGGAATCCTCCTTGGAGAGTGAGAAATACCCATGGTCTGCCCCTGCCTTTCCTTGAGTGTTGACAGGGATGTCTTGGGCTGTTCTAACTTGACCAGCTGCGATGTGGGCGACACCACAACAGTGAGTTGAAAGTCCCTCGAAACACCTGGGAAGGTTAACCCGGCCAAAAAATGCCCGCAGAAGCCAGATGTGTCTCCCAAAAGGCACAAGTATTACAGCTCTGCTGTAAATAGGTACAACGCAATCACATCCGAAAAAACTCTCCGGATGAATGAAGAAGAAGAATTAAGTGTAAAAATGGTCTTCTGTTTCTTGACAAAGAGACAGTTAGTTAGTTAGTTGACAGATCATCTTCATTGCACATCGAACCATTCAGTCCATAAGTGCTCAGCTCCCCTCCTCAGCAAATCCCGTGGCATGTAGCGGCTAACAACACTAGTTCTGTGTTGGTTTATCAATCTTCTTTGGCTTCTTGTGTAGTGTTCTTGTTTGGCCAAACCTCTTTTAATTTGCTGTTCTCACAGTCTGACCATGGTTGTAGATTCACAGTCATCACTTGGTTCTCGCAAGTCTTACTTCTCGTAGAGCATTCAGAATGTCAGCCTGGTCCATGGCGCGGCCGCCCTCCACAGTAGCCTTACCTGCGAGCTTGTCAGCCCGCTCATTTCCTTGAACTCCCGCATGACCTGGTACAAAAACTAATCTTTGCCAGTTGAGACCGCTCCAGAGACAACAACCACTCTTCAGATCCACCCCATCTCTATCCTCTTGAGCATGCTCATTGAGTCACTAAGGAAACATGCCCTAGTGAATGTCTGGGTCTTGAGCCATGTTATTGCTTTACTTACTGCCATGACTTCCATAGTCAGGTTACTTGTGGTCTCAACAAAAGCACCAGAGTCCTCCTTCACAATTCTCCCTCCAGCCTGAGCCGTAAAGGCCCATGAGCTTCTCACATGTTGGATGACCAACCCATCTGTGTAGATGACAGCATCACCGTCTAATGAATTCTCGAAGATCAATGCTTGTACTTCCGCCTCCACAGCAGCCAGATTTTCTTGTCTGCATTTTCTGTCTAGTTGGATGCAAACAGAAAAGGACGTATAGAAATCTGTTGGCACTTGTACCCACTCCTTGCCAGGTTCTAAGTCCTCAAGTGAACACACCTGTTGAAGAATGTCTTCGGCTTGACCCATCCACGACCTTCCTCTTTTTAACCTGCTGCCCTTCACCTTTCTAATTTCACTATGCAGTGGATGTTGTGTGTTTGAGTTAACTCTGAGGTAGGCGCGTGCTCTGCAAACTTGTATTCTCTCTTCAATGGTTGGAAAATCAAGAAGGTAGCGCATTGCCCTGCATGCTGTTTCTTTTGTACATCCAATAATAATGCGTATAGCTTCGTTCTGTATCCTTTCCATCCTTTCTATCTGCTAATGGCTGAGAGTCAGGATCGCCATCGCATACTCAAAAACAGACATGATCAGCCCCTTGTATAGAAGTCATAGATGGCGCTGCTGCTGCTGCCATCACCCGCATCGCAGCCAAACCCCGCTTGGCCTTTGTTATCACCTGGTCTATGTGCTCATTATAAGCAAAGCTTTGATCAAAACGTATCCCCAAGTATTTCATTGTCTGCGTTCTTTCCACAATCTCTGAACACAGATTTGGTGTTGGAGTGTTGACAATATGGTTATTCAAAGAGATTGACAAGACTTTGACTTTGACAAAGAGACGATAAAAACAAGTGTATAAAATCAATGGCATGTTTTCAATAATTTGCACAGCATAGCAAATTCTACAATCAGCAAAGTAGTAAGCAGATTCGACAACCTCCAAGCAATTTCCAGAAGGCAGATTCCTTCCAGGCCAGACTCTTAAAAATGAAAACAATTTTTGCAGCCTATTTTACAATGTCATGTTAATTCTGTAATTCATTCTTTGCAGCATTTTTACAATTTCTTATTGTTAATTCTTGTATATATGTTTTGTTTCATTGTATGTACTTGCTTGTCAGATATGATTGAGCTACCGCATGACAGTAGACAGTACTACCTGCTTTCTGTTAGCGCCGAACGTTGGGCGGCGCTTACCAAACCCGACACCCCACATTGTGCCAACGGCTTCGGGCGGAAGAGCGCAATTGGGAGGGTACAAGCCTTACCCTGGTGCGAGGAAATGCAACCTAAAGACAAAATGTCATGGCAGGGCAGACCAGGCCCTAAACCTTGGTTGGTGACTGGTCTAGGATCGAAGCTCCGACAGGCGGACAGTTAGAGCATTGCTTTGCTGATCCGGCAACTTCTGCAGCTTGTCTTGTTCCAGATGTATTGGTGTTACCTTTCCTCTAGAGTAAGCTAGTCAAGCCGAGAAAGGGATCATGATACATGGGCAACACAGGGTCTCTGCAATTAAGCCCAGGCTTTGTGCTATGGAGAGGTATAACTCTATTCCTGGTCTTACCCGGCCTCGGAATCGAAGCAAGAGGTGGCAGTTAGGGGTTATAAGTACTTGTCACTTGGTGTAAATGGGAGCCACGGGCTTCCTCTCACAGTGGGAGACACCTACAGGTGTCACTGATCAGCTACTGCCCGCCTCAAGCTGAGCAGTCTCCAGCCTGTTAGGTGCTGATCCACCTCAGCCTGCCTGCTTCAATGTATGCTTGGGGCTAGGACAAAATCTTAACTGCATGCTGTAAAACCAATGCACCAGGCGCTAAAAGACAAATAGAAATCTTAAGCTATTGCTTGCAACCTGGAACATTAGAACCATGTGTCCGGGATTTTCCACTGACCTGATGAATATTGATGATGTGAGAAAAATGGCTGTGATTAATGTTGAACTCAGTCGTCTTAATATTGATATTGCTCACCTGCAGGAGACTCGCCTTGCTGAGGAAGGGTCACTCAGAGAAAAGTATTACACCTTTTGTTTGGAAAGGTAGAGGGGAGGAAGCGAAAAGATAAAATGGAGTGGGTTTTACAGTGAAGAATTCACTACAGGGAATGATTGAAATTCCAGCTGGTGGAAATGAAACATTATTATCCCTGCACTTGGCAACCACTTGTTTTGCCACCATTATCACTGCATATGCACAGACACTTACTTCCTCTGATGATGTGAAGGATTCGTTCTATGAGGAGTTAGACTCAAGGCAGTACCAAAATCTTACTACATGTAAATGCTCGTTGATTTTAATGTTCTTCTGGGCAAGGACTCAAGTTCATTGCCAGTGTACCTTTGAAAATACATCAGTTGCATGAATGACAATGGGCAAAGGCTGCTGGAGCATTGCACCAGAAACGACCTATGTATTACAAACTCCTTTTTTTACAATAAAAGATCAGCATAAGTTCACATGGAAACACCCAAGACACAGCCATTGGCATCCACCGGACTTCATAATCACATGGAGACAACATTTGAATCAAACAATCTTTAACTCGAAGTTATCACAGTGCAGATTGTGATACTGATCACTCTTTAATTGATGCAAGAATTAGACTGAGACCAAAGAGAATCTACAAGGCTAAACACAAATCTAGTCTCAGGGTTAATATTATTAACACTGAAGATCCTGATAAGTGCTTTGAGTTCCAACAGCAACTTGAAGACACTTTCACTGATACAATAGAAAATTGTACAGCAAGTGAAAAGTGGGATATACTTAAGGAAACTCTATAAAAACAGTGGTAGGGGTTTATGGCACTGTGGACAATAAGAGGCAGGACTGGTTTGCAGCAAACAGCCAGATACTGCAGCTGTTGATTGATAAAAAGAAGATAGCTCTCTTAAGAAACAAGGAAAGAACAATGCGAAACATACTCAGTGATCTGAAGCAAGCCAGGAAGGATGTGCAAAAGGCTGCCAGGCAGTGTGCAAATGATTATTGGATCAAGTTATGTGAGTACATTAAAAATGCAAGTGATAAGGGAAACATCAGAAGCTTGTATGAAAGGATAAAGAAAGCCTGTGGTCCAATGATCAAAAGAAGTGCATCACTGGAAACCTTGACTGGAGAAATCATCACTGATAAGAAACAGCAGATGGACAGATGGGTAGAGCACTATTTGGAGCTTTACTCAAGTGAGACCAAACTAGCGGATGATGCTGTCAACGCGATAGAGGCTCTACCAACTCTTGACCACCTGGACACACTTCCCACCATAACAGAAGTTAAGTGTGCTATAAATGAACTTGCATCTCGCAAGGCTCCAGGTAAGGATGGGATTCCAATAGAGGTAATCAGGAGTGGGCAAGACACACTCACTCTACAGATCCACCAGCTAATAGAGCTATGCTGGCATGAAGGACAAGTACTACAGGATTTCAAAGATTCAAGCACCGTAACACTATACAAGAATAAGGGGGATCGAGTGACTGTAACAAATATAGGGGTATCTCACTTTTGGGTTTCATTGGGAAAGTATCTGCCAGAATTGTTCTGTGCAGATTTAAATTCCTAGGAGATCAGGCTGCTTTGCACTGATTCACAAAATAGTATGAACACCAGCCATTTAGAAAGTAATGGCAAACTACTGAACGTAAAATTGCCTAGAAAAATCACAAACAGCCAAATGCTAGAGTTGAGTGCAGCATCCTTAAAGGACATACAAATATAACTTTTAGAGAGGAGACCAATTATATTGTAATTGACCTTTACATCAGTAGTCATAATGACAGATACACATTTTTGTTGCTGTTGTTGGACCAATGCAACATGGTCTGCTGCCAAATCACGTGCAGCTGTGTTTCAGATGCGAGTACACGGGATTACTAACCACATCCGTAAACTCTTCGCCACGGGGACCAGCAAGAAGAACTGCAGTCATATAGTCAATTGAGTGATTTGGTAAAATGCATTTATCTTCTGTGATATCTGCTGTATTTTATTTATGTTAGATATGAGGTTTGTGTGAAGAGCTTTTGCTGATTTTCTATAAGTTGATTGCTGTTTTTGTTTTAAATATTTATTTTAAAATAATTATTTCATCTGTCACTTTAACTAACAACAGTCATTGTTTAGCAGTGAGATAGCAGCTCTCTTGTACATTTTCATAAAGTAATATGTCATTTAGTAAGTTTATATGTTAAAGCCATGTCTGTGCTTTGAATGATTTGTATGTGAGGCTATTCTTTGTTGTGCTCACTCGCTTTGAACGCAAGTGTAGTCCATACATGTGCTTCTAGTGCACTGGACTGATTTTTGCGTGTGGATTAGCTTTTCCTATTACCAGTGTCCCTCGCATCAGGCGAACCCACTCCGACTTCAGTTGTACCTGTAATTTACAACCCCGAGTCAAGGACGAGAAGTCAGCATTTTAGTACAACTGAGCGGGTTGAACCCGTTACCTCTGCATCAGCACACTGGATGTTTAAGAACGCGCTCTCTTACCCATTAGACTGGTGTGACTCAGACTTGGGAATGAGATCTCCAGAAATGTCTCTTCAGTGAACCAGTGTTTGTCTGTAATTGATTATCATTCATGCACCTTGGCTGGCTCGCTGGCATCTTGCCATCTTGACAGATGATAGTTTGTTATATTGTGCTTCAGAAAAGGCATAACAACATATGCAGTAGCGAATGTAACAGATCACACCAATTCACACGGTAAATGTTCGTCCACAATGGATGCATGTGAACACAGTCATTTCCACCATCACACACCATCTGACGTGTCACACACTCAGTGTTTGACCTAACTACAATTATTTTCTTCATTGTCTTTATTCCATTCCTGATCTTTGCCCTCTATACAATGTGATCAGCGGCAACTTGCGACCAAGTTGCAATATCAATGCCTGTATCAATCATGCTTACATACATCTTTTTACCTTAGTAGAGGTCGACCCTGAAATCTTTCACTGGTCTGTAGTTCACCAACAAAGATTCTACCATAGTCCATCCTCCTAACACGTCCTGTTCATTAAAATCTATCAAGACAGCATGGAACAAACCGTCACGCCACCCAGTCTTTCCAGTACTTACTTCATTCACTTTATTCATTCATTAATTCAGTAGCATGTCCTTTGCAGAACCTCGCTCTCATAACAACCTTCCGGAAAACCTCTCGATCATAAGCAAGATGTCCCGCGTTCGATGCATCCATCTGAAGATCATCCGCCTCATACTGCACCCATCTTCTCTTTGACCTCCCTCCTCTTATCTTCCCAGGCATATACCCCTCCAGTATTGTTCTCTCCAAACTTTTGTGACGTTTCAATGTTGCAAAGAATGTTTACAAATAATTTATTTAGTTTATACTGTGTTATTTTCACACCAGTGTTTTGTGTTTTTCACTCACATGAAGTATATTGTAGAATATTTAGTCACGGGCGCGTTAACGAGTTTGATGGTGAACTGTGCTGATAATGTCATGAGCAGTTGGATGCGGGTTCAATGCTTGGGCTCATCGCCTGTGAAAGTGAGGGAAAGATTAGAGACCTATTCCTGCGTGCACTCAGGCTTACAACATGTGATGGTGCTGACCCATAGCAGCAAACCTCTTCAGGACAAAAATACCAAGAATGTTTGTTAATAATTTGTTTAGTTTGAATAGACATTTGTGTATTACAGTTAAAACAACTGTTTGTTTATTCTAGAGCATTTGGAGGAGTCTGTTATATTTTGCCCAATGCTAGGGAAGAAAATGTTAGATTACAAAAATTATTTTTCTAATTTATATATTACTAGCTGACCCGGCCCGGGGATCTATCTATCTGTCTGTCTGTTTGTCTGCTTGTTTGTCTGTCTGTCTGACCCGGCCCGGCTTCACCCAGTCCCTGGTGGGGAGCATCTCATTTAACCCTTTACAAGGCAGAACGTCCATTTCCGTCCGATGCCTTTAACGAGCAAATCGGCCGATTGCGTCCGATACTATTATGCATTGTAAAAACGCGATTTCTCGGCTTTATGATACTTCCGACGGCTACTTTCGCTTTCGCCGATAGCTTGACAACGTGGCCGCCATTTGTAAACGCCTACTATGAATCTGAACGGACATTACAGACTTTTTTTGATAGTTTTCGGGATTTTTACGCTTAGTTTTTCTAAACGGATTTCGGCGATTTTTCAAGTGATAGCCGAGATTTTGCTAGGTTCAATTTAAGTGACTTTAAAGGGCACGAAGTTGACTATTAATCGGAGCTAGATATCAGTGCAAAGCGTTACTTTGCATTAGCAGTCTGAGTCGGACTTTAAAGAAAGTGATTATGATTCTGAAAATGTGTTTGTAAATTGCCGTATAGATGACGGAAAATCACAAACAACATGCTGTATTTCGTAAATATTTGTGTTCATATATGGATTACCGACAACAATCACGTGAGTAACATATTCTGCTTGCTTTTCCCTTCATTGTGTTGTTTATTTAACTAAAATTGGTTGACTAACACCTTATTTGTGATGGTTTTTACTAATGCGACCCGAAATTTTACCGAACCTGAAAAAATCTTGCCCGTTCAGGGCTAAAAAACGGACAAGCGTCTGCCCTGTAAAGGGTTAATTCATATAAGTAGTCATATAAGCTCCCGTTCTCGTTCCCGACTATCTATCTATCTATCTATCTTATCTATCTATCTATAGCCAGGGGACTTAACCTAAGATATAGCAATGCTACTAAAAGTTATGTCCCTTTATATAACTTTTCTTATGTTAAGTCATGTAATTACAAAATTAAATTTTAGTAAGTAAATAGCTGATTGTACAGTACCAAACTTTGGCACGGGAATGAAAAGAAAACATGTAGAAAATTTCATCTCAATCGGATGGACCGTTATCGTACGCATCCAATACATCCCTACCCACATACATACATACATTCTGTTTTATAGATATAGATGTCTCTTGCTTTGAAGAATATTATCTGCAAAATACCCTTGTCAAGTCGAGGTGAAACAAATTTTTAAGAGCTATATCAAACCAATCCTAATAAATGGAAGTTAAATGAAGATGATTATCTGACCATTGAGGAATTATGTGGAAGCTACAGAGATATGGTTTCATAGAAGAACTATGAAAAAACCATTGATGGATAAAAAGCATTATGAAAATATCTTGAAAGGAGCTGACTCACAATGAGAACTAGTTACTCACATCAGAAAGGCAGTCCACATTCTTTGTGGATATCATGAGACAGGGAAAGCTGGGGTACATTGTGACAACAGGAAAGTTGGAGGGGAAGTGAGGCAGGGAGAGACAGAGAGAAGATGCTGGAAAGTTTGACACTGGTATCAGATATTGGCAGTTTGTTATTTTTTTTAAAATCACTATGTAAAGACCCTCTCGTTGTGAGAAGACAAACTAGAGAACTGTACATGAGACAGAAGGATGTGAACAGAAGTGATCACCAACACCACATGACATTGGCTTTATAAAGAAGTCTATTGCTTGCTTGAGATTTTCCAGATGTCCGTAATGGACACTGTATTTCATAATGGAATATTTGCAAATGGCATTGTTTATGGATTTTTCAGAAGCATGTTCATCTTGTTAGATTGCATTTCATTTCAATGTTTTCTTCAGGTTAACACTGATTTCATGAAAATCAGAGCAAAATACATTTCATTTCAATGTCTTCATCAGGGTAAGAATGATTTCATGAAAATACTGGGCAGAATACCTGACATTCATCACAACACTGTCTGGATTGTGTGGGAAGTAATGTGAGCACAGATCCATGTTACAAGGCTGCATTCATTCGTGATTGCCACCGAGAGGGTTGGTTCACGGAATATTTCAAGAATGTAAGTGATTCCATTTATAAAATTTTACATGTTAATGTTGCAATAGTATTACCAGCACAGTTCCATGTGAGCATTAGAATTAATGTTATTTATTGATAACCTTACAGAAGTTTTTCTGAAACAGCTAATGTTGCTTCTTTACTCTCTGTTATTGTTGATTGATGTTGACTTGTCTGAAGTGTTAACTGAGATTGCATCAATATTCTGTCAAGCTACTTTGTGTGATTTGACAGTACCTTGTTTATATTGAAGCACATTAAAAATACACCACCTGTATAGTCCATGAACAGAGCGTGAAATGTAAATATAAGTGTTTACTCTTGGAATCTTCATTCATTTTCCTATGAATACATGCTGGACATTAATTTGTACTTTTTTAATTTCTTAATTTTTGATTGTTATGAAGTTCATTGCATTCTGTGCAGGCAAGGTAGAAAACCAACAAAGCAACCATTAATAAAATTCATTCACACTATCCTCATTATCTTGTATGTCCACAGTGTGCTTGCAAACAAGCTTGGCAGTGGCTCCGCATGGAATGCACAAGTCTCTAAAGGAAATTCAAGTCCCAATTCATGTGTAAGTGCAGTTCTGAACTGTTACAGATTTGCTGCAGAACCTTGCCCGTAAACTCTGCGTCCAAGCTCATCCCACAGATGTTCTATAGGGAATATGTTGAGTGGTAGGGCGGGCCAATCAATAGTCAGTGTTCTGCTGCTGTAGATATTGCTGCTAATGCATGCGGTGTACGCACATGTGTTATCCTGCTGGAGAAATTGCAAGTCTGGATAATTTGTGAACGCAGGAGCAACCAATGAATCCTCCCCAAATGTGACTACGGCCACCTCCAAATCAGTTTTGCTGACAAACATAGCAATCTGCAAAGTGCTCTTCACACCATCGCTAAATCCACATATTCGTCCATCAGCAAAGGATAGGTTGAATCTGCTTTTGTCCGTGAATAGGACAGCATTCCACTGTAGTCTAGTCAATAAGACATGTTGCTCTGCCCATTGCAGGTGCTGCTGATGATGTCTGTGAGTCAAGTTTGGCCCCACATAAGGTCATCTTGCAGTAAGGCCTGTATCTCTGAGTCGTCGTATGACTGTGATTTGAGAGACGTGTCCATGTCTACCCACTATTGCTGTTGCTGTTTGACTTGCTGGGAGAAAATGATTTCTTAGGTGACTCAGCACAATATGTTGATCTTGCACAGGAGTAGTAACTCGTGGTTGACCACTCCGAAGTCTATCCCGGGCAATGCCAGTGGTTCCGTAATGTTCATTGAGACATACAGTAGTGCTGTGATGGCAATTCATCCTTCTGGCAATGGCCCGTGAACTCATTCCGATTACCAGCATACCAATGGCTCATTGGCGGTCGTTTTCAAATAGTCGTGGCATTTCTGGCACATGTACTGGATGAGCATACTGCCTCAACGAGTACACATTTTCAGGGTCATAGCTTTTGGAAATCTTGTTCCATGTGTAACTTTCATTGTTTTCATGTAGTCTGTACACAAACCCGTGGGTTGAATCATGCACTTTCCATTCCAGCAGCCAGTCGCTCTCTACCTCATGACAAACACGGCAGAGAAAATCCATCCCCACACTTTTTTCCCCAGCTTCTTGGCATTTGTATATATAATAGTAGTGCATTTTTAATGTGCTTCAGTATATATATCTTTCAGTTATCAAGCAGGTAAAACTTGCATCTTTACAGATATGGGAAGGGGGGGGGGGGTAGAGGGTTGCTCCAGCATCCTGTCATAGTTCACAAAAAGAAAGAATGTCTCTAATAATGAAATGTAGCATGGGAAATGGTCTTTTCAATCTGCTCTGTTCAATTGCCAGTTGCAGAGTGGTATTCATGTGCACAAGGACCTACCCACGTGTGTTGCCATTGCCAAGAGGCCTAGATGTCTCATCCATTACCCTGTGGAGAGGCGGAAGGGGGGAGATAGTACACATCATTCTTTTCTAATTTTATAAAAATACAGTCTTGACCATGAAAAGGACAGGATTGTTTTAGCCAAAGGCAGATTAGTTTCAGATGAATTGCCAGTTATGCTTTTCGATTGTTGAGAATTGTTTACACCCTGAAATATTGATGGTAGTAAGGTGGTTAGTACACGTGCATACCAGCTGTAATTTGGGGCTCTGTTCCCAGTAGTGGAGGGGTGTTTCTTCAACCTGGACAGCTCTGCAAAGTGACCCAGTTTCATAAAATGGGTAGCATAAAATTACCAGGGACAATTGTAATGGGCTCTTTGATAATTGATTAATCCCCCTTTAAGCTGTTAGTAGCAAATATTCTACTCCACAAACAACTGGTAAGTTGTGATCAGGTGGCACATTTGACTATTGTGTGAGCTTCATGGTTATGTATTTGTGCACTGCCTAAAATATATGTGATGAGGGCTAAAAATGTGCGTGCCAGCACATCTTAGAATGAACATTAATACAGACCATGTTAGTTTCTTCTTCTTCTTCTTCTTCTTCTTCTTCTTCTTCTTCTTCTTCTTCTTCTTCTTCTTCTTCTTCTTCTTCTTCTTCTTCTTGTTTGCTTGAATTTGTCTGTATCTGCAATTTTGTGTCTTGTATGAATGCATCTAGAGCAGTCTGGTTTTACAGCACCAGAGACTCGCCGCCGCCCCTTCTCCTGTTAGTTAAAATAATTCTGCCACGTGAAGGCCAGGAGTTGGACTCTTGCTGCCAGAGGTGATGAATGCAAAAGCCGTGGGGGTATTTTGCAAGTTTGGATGCTCACCCTCAACTCTGCACCCCTGGCTGTAACAGCTGTTTGGAACCATGTTATTGTCTATATGATGTTATGGTTACTGAAAATATAGGTCTAATAATTTATCCCCACAATGACTTGTTAACATGGTGGCCTTGCTACAGTATATTAACATGGTGGCCTTGCTACAGTATTTTCAATATTTATTTCTAATCAAGCCTTTTCTTTTCAGAATACAAGTTGCAGGCACTTGCTAGTTTCCTGTTATTCTTCTGTGCTGTAACGGTTTTGTTTCATTGTAAAAGCTTTGATGCATAGAGTAGACCTGGCTATGGTGTCTTCCTAATGCTCAGTACATTTATTGTGCAAACCAAAGATGATCCTTATATTTGATTCGACAAGAAAAATATGACCAGCCACTGCTGATAGCTGAAGAGAATCTGCTTGAATTGTAGCTTGGTTACTTAGAAGATGTAAGACATAAGTAAACATTTGAGGACACACTAGGTAACAGAACAGTTTAAACCTTTGCCCACACACAGATTTTAATCTGTTGCTTCTAAATGATGACATTCCTGCTGAAGAAACTTTAACACACTGCCAGTTGGATACATCGTTAAAAGTTTCATCACAAGCAAGTTCTGTCCATCTCAGCCACAACTATGGAATGTGGAACCTGTGTGTACTCAGCCATGTTTATAGCAACATAGATCACTGAAATGTCCATCAGTCAAGCATAGATCAAATACACAACACAAACACATCAGATTATGATACTGGGTCCAGTATATCACCATGACATCTACAGAAGAGAGCTAATTTAAAGAATTCATTTAGAGAAGAGACCTAATTGGTTTGCAAGTGTTTTTTAAGTGTACATAGTACACGCAGACAATCCTGGGACAATCCTTGAGACTTTTGCAACTTTATTAAAAATACATGTATTGTTTGGCACACGCTGGCTTCAGTATTGATTTTAGGCTGTTTATGGGGAGAGCTTATACATAAAGTTTGTTATTATGTATGTGTGTACCTATGCATTTTTATTTCTCTTTAGGACTACATCAGATGATGGCATAAAGGAAAAAATAAAAACAGAACAAGAAGGCACATTTATCCTCGCTAAAAGAGTATGCAAAGTTATATAGAAGCAGCTGTTCAGGACTTCAAAGAATAAAGTAAATCATCCATTTATTTCTAGTTTTATGTGTAGAATATTTGATTATGTCGAATGTGTCCAAGAAAGGTTTGCTACATTATGAAGATTTCCTTTTTTTAAAAATAAAGTCTATACTTGAACTAAGCATTTTTTCTGGACCATTGTCATTCACACATATTTAGTACAACAACTGAATAAATTGACTGACAACTCGGGTGTCTGGCACACAACAAAATTAATTAATAAAATATCTTAGCTGAACCATACACCTGTTGAACGTGATAAAATCGTATGAGCTATTTCCTGTCTGACCCAGTTTGTACTTATTTCAAATGGTCAGGTTTCTATAACATTCTCCATCATTAGTTGATGTCTTTCAAAAGTTTCTAAATAGGAAAAGTTTCTCAAATTGTTTCTGAGGATTTTCTCTCTCCTGTGGCTTTTTAGACGATATAATAATCATCACCACTAACAAACAACAAAAAACATCGTTTCATGGCACTAGGAACCGGGCATGGGAGAACATATGCTTGGCCATGAAACATGAACACAATGACATGTTTCTGGTTCTAGATGTACTTATCAGACATTGAGAGGATGGCACCACCCAAAGATCAGTGTGCCGCATGGACGGACCTGTACTTACATTTCCACAGCTTCATGTGTATCTAATGAAAACATGGCCTAGTACGCACCTTGTTCAGTTGTCCCAGGAGCTCATGCACGCAAGTTACGGTGACGGGAATTTGGAATACTCTAGAAAACTGTACATCTACATGGTAAATCCAATGGATTCATTAAGCACCACTGCCACCCACTCAATCCGATCCTGCCTGGCACCATGCGGCCTTGACAGAAGATAGTTATTGTTCCTCCAGAAAAAGGCATAATAACCTGTCCATAGCACAAAGCCTGAGCTACATTGAAGAGAACATATGTTGCCCATGCAGCATGATCCCTCTCAGCCTGCCTAGCTTACTCCAGAAGAAAGGAATACAAGACCAGCTGCAGAAGCTGCCAGATCAGCAAAGCAACACTCAAACTATCCACTTGTCTCAAGTTTCAATCCTAAACCAGTTGCCAACCAAGGCTTAGGGCCTGGTCTACCCTGCCACAACATTTAGTCTTAAGGTTGCATTTCCTTGCACCAAGTAAGGCTTGTACCCTCCCAATTGTGCTCCTCCGCCTGAAGCCATTGGCATCTATTAATTTCAATGCAGATGTTATTTTTACCAATGTAGAAAGAACGGAGAGACAGTTTGGAACAAAAGTAGTAGAGCACACCCCATAGTAGAAAGTTTAACTAGTGGATTAATATTCTGGAAACTTGATCAAACCAACTAATATCAATTTTATGTTGATTTTGTTCTGTAGTATGCACCAGGTGAGATACAGTGACTATGGCAGGCAATAAATTGTGCATTCAATTGTTTGTGTCCATATTATTCAAATTTACAACAGGAAAACATTGCTTTGGAATGTAGTTCCATGTTGAATTTTTATTACCTCATTCTTCATTGTGCACAGATCTAAGTTTATGTTTCTTTATTTATTTTTGACTGTGTAGCATATGTCTGGCACTCTTCCCAGCCAGTTGAGTGGTCATGTGATTAAATTCTCATTGATTGTGTTACCTAGCCAGGGCTCCCAGGTCGACCATGCCTAACATGGAAGCCAGGAAATATTGTGAGAAGTAAAGGGTGGCCAGCATGCTATTGACCACATCACCCACCAAGTACCAGGTGGCCTATAATATGAGTCTAGTACCATATGCCCATTATGCCTCAAGTACCAGGTGGCCTATAATATGAGCCTAGTACCATATGCCCATTATGCCTCAAGTACCAGGTGGCCTATAATATGAGCCTAGCACCATATGCCCATTATGCCTCCAGTACCAGGTGACCTATAATATAAGCCTAGCACCATATGCCCATTATACCTCACGTACCAGGTGGCCTATAATATGAGCCTAGTACCATATGCCCATTATGCCTCAAGTACCAGGTGGCCTATAATATGAGCCTAGTACCATATGCCCATTATGCCTCAAGTACCAGGTGGCCTATAATATGAGCCTAGCACCATATGCCCATGATGCCTCGAGTACCAGGTGGCCTATAATATGAGCCTTGTACCATATGCCCATTATGCCTCAAGTACCAGGTGGCCTATAATATGAGCCTAGCACCATATGCCCATTATACCTCAAGTACCAGGTGGCCTATAATATGAGCCTAGTACCATATGCCCATGATGCCTCAAGTACCAGGTGGCCTATAATATGAGCCTAGTACCATATGCCCATGATGCCTCGAGTACCAGGTGGCCTATAATATGAGTCTAGTACCATATGCCCATTATGCCTCAAGTACCAGGTGGTCTATAATATGAACCTAGCACCATATGCCCATTATGCCTCAAGTACCAGGTGGCCTATAATATGAGCCTAGCACCATATGCCCATTATGCCTCAAGTACCAGGTGGCCTATAATATGAGCCTAGCACCACATGCCCATTATACCTCAAGTACCAGGTGGCCTATAATATGAGCCTAGCACCACATGCCCATTATACCTCAAGTACCAGGTGGCCTATAATATGAGCCTAGCACCCTATGCCCATTATGCCTCAAGTACCAGGTGGCCTATAATATGAGCCTAGCACCACATGCCCATTATACCTCAAGTACCAGGTGGCCTATAATATGAGCCTAGCACCACATGCCCATTATGCCTCAAGTACCAGGTGGCCTATAATATGAGCCTAGCACCACATACCCATTATACCTCAAGTACCAGGTGGCCTATAATATGAGCCTAGTACCATATGCCCATGATGCCTCAAGTACCATGTGGCCTATAATATGAGCCTAGTACCATATGCCCATGATGCCTCGAGTACCAGGTGGCCTATAATATGAGTCTAGTACCATATGCCCATTATGCCTCAAGTACCAGGTGGTCTATAGTATGAGCCTAGCACCATATGCCCATTATGCCTCAAGTACCAGGTGGCCTATAATATGAGCCTAGCACCACATGCCCATTATGCCTCAAGTACCAGGTGGCCTATAATATGAGCCTAGCACCACATGCCCATTATGCCTCAAGTACCAGGTGGTCTATAATATGAGCCTAGCACCCTATGCCCATTATGCCTCAAGTACCAGGTGGTCTATAATATGAGCCTAGCACCATATGCCCATTATGCCTCAAGTACCAGGTGGCCTATAATATGAGCCTAGCACCATATGCCCATTATGCCTCAAGTACCAGGCAGCCTATAATATGAGCCTAGCACCATATGCCCATTATGCCTCAAGTACCAGGTGGCCTATAATATGAGCCTAGCACCCTATGCCCATTATGCCTCAAGTACCAGGTGGTCTATAATATGAGCCTAGCACCATATGCCCATTATGCCTCAAGTACCAGGTGGCCTATAATATGAGCCTAGCACCCTATGCCCATTATGCCTCAAGGTGTGAAAATGGGTCCACTACTTGACTTAATGTGACCACAACAGCAGTCTGGTTTTTGGCACAGATTTTGCTATTGTTAAAATATTTTGAAATGTTCTGTGAATGACAATGCAGTCAATTTGGTTATTATCTTACTATTAAGACTCTTCCATTTCCATAGTCTTCTTGCATGGTCTATCCTCTTCTTCGATTCTTATAACACCCCCGTTGAAGCATTGATGCATTATCATGTTGTGCCAAGCCTTTCTGTCCCGACATAGATGATTAAGAGATATTCTGGTTCGAAAGAGTCTCACAATAGGTAAATGATGCAACCACACTGAACAAGCACTTGACAGATGTTTTCTAGAACAATTATGACATAAACTCTTATTGTTCTTTGCTGATCTGTTTAATACATGTACATCAGACATGAACACAAAAGATGTTTATTGTACAGATCTGTCACAGAGCTTCATCCAGTCTCATTAGTTGGACAGCGCAGATGATAAAACATGGGAGACAACTTGAAGGGCTTTCTCTCTTACCCCATTACTGTAGAACTGCCTGTATTCAGCTCTCATGTCACTTTTGTAAAACTCTCTTCCCCACCTGCTGCCTGCTAGTCACTTGTTGCACGAGATGCTTGCAAAGAGTGACTGGTGAGAAGCTGCAGATTCACATGTGGTAATTTTGTACTCGCAGTAGTAAAAAGCAAACTTGCCACCATTTCTCTAGTACCCTCCAGCCTCGTCACAGTTGGGGGTGTCCCGTTCTCTTTCTTTAATGTCATCATCATCATCTGTGGTGAAGGGGTTATGAACACAATTCATAATCCCACATACCACGTTTTAAACACAGCTGTGGGCAGTTTGGAAGCAATCGCCCTTGCATTGTTTGGTTTCCATACATGGTATGAATGCCGGTTGTTCAGAAAGCAATGGCAAACTACTGAATGTAAACTTGCCCAAGAATAATAAAAAGCCAGAAAATGCTGGAGTTGACTGTTATGTTCTCTAAAGGATATGCAATTAACTTTTCATCATGCTGCAAGTCTGCTGCAGAATATCAATCTCATTTTAACCTGTCTGAAAGTTTCTCGATCCTTTAGTATGGATCATGCATCCCATTCTGGTATGGATAAATGTCACCTATAGAAGTTAGTATGATACGCCTTCTTAGTGAATTAATTAATTTGTTTCCATTGAAGTTATAACTTGTAAGGTTTTACAGTGTCTTTCTGGACTAAGTCATGGTTTAAATACATTTATTTAGTTCGTTTTCTGTTTATTCAGTATTAATGCATTTTTCTTTTAAATGGTAAACATTTGCAGGTAACAAATTCTGAAGGTTCATATAAAAATTTTGGGTCTGCATGTGTTACAAATCCTAGATTTAAAGTGCCGATATCTTTAAGAGATACTGAGAAACTCTATTAATCATGTTAATGAAGTTCACAAAAAAGAATCAGCAATAAATTATGGTTGAATTTGTAAAAAATACATGGCAGTTAACTGACGACACTGTTGAACAAAGTGAATAACGCTTGCGTCCTAAGGTACAAACACTTAGTTTATTGCTGAACAGCCTTCTATGCAAGTTCTGAGTACCGCAGACTTTTTCTCGTCCTATATCGCGTTCACATACTCAGCCACTCACACGCTGCCCAGACAGTCGGATGTGTTGTGCTCTTATCGCCAGGAGCATACCACTCCGTTATTCTGTTGTCTACAGTCGCTGTCATTAGATCAATCCTACTTACAACCTTAGGAAATCTGACATCTGCCCATCCGCAGTACAACAAATGTTCGCCATCGATCGGTCAAACGCTGACCCAGAGTAATGGCAGTCATCAACTGACTTCAACCTTCAATAAGGTTGGTTGCAGCGCAAATCATCTCTCCATCGTGAGATGTGCCAGTTCAGGCCACCACGGTTGACATTCAGTCCGCATAATCAATTGCATGTAGAACAGCTTGATTCACAATCACTTTCCAATTGAAACTCATCTCAACGACAATTTACTGCAAGCTTAGTGCGGCAGCGTAGATGTTGTTGCTATGGAGCTCCCCGGCTGACTAAATATGTCAGCTGTTTCCTGTGACGAGGTATCCATCGTCTCGTGACAAGTTTGTCTATTTGCATGCAGGCCTCATTACTCTTTACTGTTACTCACTGTTCTCTTCATTGGTCTGTCTCTGTTAGTGACCAATTCTTGTTGTTACTTTCAGAACTTGGAGTTCTTTTCATCCTATTCTCTTCCCAGTATTGACTATTTTCAATATTAACTCAGAATTCTTTTCGTTACATGGCAGGTGAATATGTCAGTCTCATGCCAGGCTCATCATGCTTTACCCATATTTTCTTAGACGGTGAATGATGTCAGTCCCACGCCAGGCTGATTGTGCTTTACCCATATTTTCTTAGACGGTGGATGATGTCAGTCCCATGCCAGGCTCATTGTGCTTTACCCATATTTTCTTAGACGGTGGATGATGTCATTCCCATGCCAGGCTCATTGTGCTTTACCCATATTTTCTTAGACGGTGGATGATGTCAGTCTCATGCCAGGCTCATTGTGCTTTACCCATATTTTCTTAGACGGTGGATGATGTCAGTCTCATGCTGGCTGGCTTTACTCCCCAAGACATCTGGGACACATATTAGGCTGGGGAAATGGGGAACATAGGTCAATGTTCTTAATCTGCTTTAATGCAGATTTTAACCCATGGCCAGCAAGTGAGCGTCTAGCCACAATGCTACAGCAGAGCCTTCAAGAATTAAAAGAAAAGCATAATTTTAAATCAGCCATTTCAGTGAAGCAATGCTGCAAGTCATTTAAGACCTTTTTATGAGTTATCTTGATCTGGTCTTTAGACATATTATTGGTGTGGTGAAGTTGATCAAAGGTATGGGGAGAAATTGATACCAATGTCTTGAGTATAAAGAAATACTTTATTATATTATTATACCTGTGAGCTCCAGCTTGCTCTGCTGGTTTTACAGAACCAAGACTTCTGCCATACGTCCTCATCATACACCACAGATAAATATCAGGCTTAACATGACTGAACTGACTGTTAGAGGATCTCAGAGTTAGTGGACCCCCAGAGGTGCAGTGACTAGAAACAAGAAATTAGTGGAAACTAGCGCTCAGTTTGCTTTCAAACCATGAGTGAAAAAAAGTGAGGCTATGCAGCCATGTGCAGGACATGATGCTTCCTTGGGTTGAGCCAAGAATCACAGCATCTTGTGTTGACTCTGCATTAATGGAAACATTCTCTGACAGTAGGTAATGTAATGTCCATGTGTTGCCCCAGCCTTCCTTAGAAGGCTTAAGGCAATACATGTGGCTGTCTTTGGGTGGGCCAGATAAGATAAAGACCTGGGGATAGAGTGGGTGCAGATGTCATCATCACATTAAAACAGTGAAATAGTGCTGCCCAAGATGAAACGGGATAACAAATGTGCTGGTGAAGTTGTATGTATTCATTGAAAGACACAGTAAACACACACAATACATACCCCATACTACACCAGAACAAAGAAGAAGAAGGCATTTCAACGTCTAACATAAATTGCTAAAACTGGCAGAGGACTGTTGCTTGCATTCTTATTATTGATTTTGTTTGTCCACAGAAAGACAAGGTAGACTGCTCTTATGTGTATTTAGTGAGCACAGAGACACATCCTTCTTGCCTACATCAATAGTTTGAGTGAGAACAATCAACCACCTCTTTCATTATCCCATCCTGCTGCTCCTGTTACTGGTTGAAGAGACTCCAGCTTGTAAAGTGTATTCTGTAACCAGTTGTTTTTAACCCGACAGCAGCAGCAATATTGATTTTGATTTTATATAGTTATAAAATTATGTTCTAGAAGTTGTTGTTGTTGTCTTCCACTTATGCCATTAGGGGTCGTTGGGAGAGGTCACTGAAGTTCCAGCCCCTTTGACTAGCCCTTGCCTCCAATTTTCTCCTGGAATCATGAGCATTGTTTTTAGGATGTAATGAAGATAATTCAGCAAGGCAGGCATCCGCCTGATGACAGTGACAGTAGTAAGTCTAGGACAGTTGTGACAGTAAAATGAATCAGGATGTTAATGTTGATTCAAAGACTATCAGGTCAGGTGATATTCTATAAATAGACAGAAAACTGCTGAAAATACTTTAGACAACTAAAATGAGTATTGTGAATGTTTTGAAATAGGTTAAGAAAAAGAAACCTTATCATAAATATCAGAAAGAGGCAGTTAACGTTTTTTATCACATTCTGAGAAGAGGAAAACTTAACATATTTTAACAGTCTGAACAAATAAAGAAGAATGATATAGCAGTAGACAGAGAAGAGGCTTGACAGCCTTTCTTGTTGGTTGGCAAGGCACATGATAATGATGAATAACCTTTTGACCCCATAATTCTGGTATATCTGTCAGAGTGTAGAAATTAGTTACTTTCTTTGTTGAAGATTTTTAAACCACTGGTCTTTTCACTATTCACTGTCATGTTATTGACTCATTGATAAAGGAAATAATGAGTAATTTGTGATGTCTTTAACTGTATCCAACATCACAAATTGTGGAACATCAGGAGATACATGGGGTTTCCGGCATGTGTGATCCACCTAAGTGAATCATTGTATTGTGAACAACAAGCAGTTATCACAGTATCTAGTGAAACATCAAACTGGTTTAAGGTGGAACAGGAAGTAAGACATATTGCAATCTGTCCCATATCTATTCAACATGTAAAAAATGTATTGAGAAATGTCAATCTTGTGACCTGTCAAAATGTTGATCCGTTCATAATAGGTGGAAATCGGATTTCAAAACTGATACATGCAAATGCTCAGGTTCTCGTCTCTCACAGTGCCAAGGGATAAGAATGGTTGATCCTCCCTCCTGTAACCAGGCTGGTGTGGTTACCAGGGTGCCCAAGAGGAAGTCCAATAATTGTTTTCGTTCTCTGACATGTTATTGACAATTTTGTTTGTTTATTGAAATAACATGTGGCAGGTAAATAAAGAGTTGTCCTTTCTTGTATATAATTGAAGTTGGAAATAAATGTTGAAAACCTGGTGAATTTGTTTGAATTATTTAATGGAGTGATCAAAATCTGTTTCTGAACTTTTAACCAAAAATATAATGCCCACAGACAAAACCACATGTTAACTTAAAATCACAATCACTATGTCAACAAAAAAAATGTCATCTACTAATTATAGAACCTTGCAGTGTAGGACTGTGGGTAGGAGGGGGGGGGGGGGGGGGCATGTTGACCCTGAGGAAGAAAGGCCGCATGGCTAGTGCAGTCGCCGCAAACTGTGCAGATAAAGGTTTTCTTCTTTACCCTGACTGAAAAAAATCCACACCGTATCAAGTATTTGAACCCAGGTCTCCCAAAAGAATGAAGGCATTCCAGCCGCACCTCATAATCATCATCACTATGTGGTAACCAAAAATCACAACCAGCAGTGATGGAATTGAAAATGTCACAAACTTTGAATATCTGTGCTCCATGATCAGTAACAATGGAAACAACAAAAAATGTCATCTACTAATTACAGAACCTTGCAGTGTATGACTGGGAGGGGGGGGGGGGGGGGGCATCTTGACCCTGAGGAATTAAGGCCGCATGGCTAGTGCAGTCGCCGCAAACTGTGCAGATAAGGGTTTTCTTCTTTACCCCGACTGAAAAAAATCCACACCGTACCAAGTAGTTGAACCCGGGTCTCCCAAAAGAATGAAGGCATTCCAGCCGCACCTCATAATCATCATCACTATGTGGTAACCAAAAATCACAACCAGCAGTGATGGAATTGAAACTGTCACAAACTTTGAATATCTGTGCTCCATGATCAGTAACAATGGGGAACACAAAAGAAGTCATCTGGAGACTGGCCTTATCACTTTAGTGGATAAACAGTATTAAGAACATAATACCAACAAATGAAGTCACATTTTTTAGAACATCCATCTTTCCTGTGTGTATCGTGATCTTCGATATTAGAGAGAAACTCCACGTATAAAGTAATAGACAATGAGACTGACACTAGAGAAAGTCTCCCCACTGAAGAAAAAGAAGGCAAGTCAGCTCGATGAGACTAGGAAGTAAGAATACTGGTCCCAGAAGAAGTCTATTCTCACAGTGGCGCAGGAAACAGAAGGTAAAGCTGGCAACTGTACTACAAACAAATACAGCAGGCTTATCTGTTCCACAAAACCCTGCGATAAAGATGAATCCACGGGGCTCTCTCACTCGACAAACAGGAGACACAAATGTACAACTTTCATCCTCACACCCAACTCCTCTATTTATCTACTATGATCTGTGGATGTCAAATGTAATAAACGTCAATGCGTTTCTTTGTTTAGTAATAATCTACAACACAGATGTTACTTTTTGTTAAGTTTAAAAGAAAATAGTCTGCTCGCATAGGGAGAAACACGTTTAATTGATTTTGGTGACTGCTACAACATGGTGCTTCGTCTACATTGCAGAGTCGCAGTCTCAAGTGCACCACACTCATTTGGAGGGATGGCTACAGAGTTGAAACTAGATGGTACTAGTTCTAGATCTTAGATGAGAGTTTGGCTAGTTTCAATGTTAGGCTTTGGATATACTCTGATTTACAGACAGAAACATGAACCATATTACTGCAATGACTTATTCAACTCAAAGTTCTGATTGTTCCAGAGCCAGAATGAGACCTTTTCAGTTGCCTCACCTAGTCGCTTCTGTGCCCGACTTCTCGCCCGTCCATTAATGCCTGAGTTGGAGATTAGACCTCTTGCGCCTACTTCTACGACGAATAGCCTGACAGTGTATCTGTCCTGTCTCAGACTTGCGACCATGTAACTACTTTTTCATCTTTTATGTGTGTTGCTTCTCAATTCTCGATTCTTATGGGACAGCCAACTCGATCAGAGTTTTAACAGCTGAGCCAGGGAGTCGTGCAGTGCAATGTCATGTCACAACTGAAACTGTTGGAAATCATCATGGCCTGTCAGGTCAATAGCCAGCTGTCAGTTGCCCGCGCCGTCAAGAATGGACGGTTAGTCTACAGTAGTCTTTCTTGTCACGACGTTTCTGCCCAGCTCTGACGAAATAGATATGAGGACTGTCAAGATCTCACATGAAGAGTATTTCGATATAGAGAGATAGGGATATATACAAGGGATATAACCCCGAAACAGAAACCCTAAGGGAATGAACTACGACCACTCGAGTGCCCGAACAATCTCGGGCCTTCGAGAACAAAGGGTCAGTTTGCCTACTGCGTCGTTGACACAGGTGGAACCCGCCCGAAGCGTGCCGGAGCCACTTGCACGAGAAGCTCAAGGGAAGTCATACTCCGTGTCCACCCGACGCCCGTCAACGGGCAGACGAATACTGGACAGCAGACAAGAAGCAGGGTTTAGCTTAAGGGGGACAAGATACAGAAACTAGTTGAACTTAGAGATTGTTGATTAATAAGATAGTTATGCTGTGATAGTTATGTGTACAATGACTTGTTGATGCACTTGTGTAAATACTGTGATATTGTGATTGATGGCGAAATCCTTATTCGCTAGATAATAAATTAGATTATTAAGACACAGTATAGAGTTTGTTGCCTGTCTGAACCCGAGTTCTGTTCCTAGATTTGTAAGACCATGACACTGACGATACCGTGTTACTAGCAGAAAGTGAGCAAGAGTTGCAAGACCTAGTAGAAGAAGTAAACAGGCACAGTGCCGAATGTGGCTTAGATATTTTTTTTTAATTCACATATCCTTTTCAGGACTTCGCTGTCAACAGCAGCATCTTTCAGCTGTCTGTTGATTTCTTGGCAAGATTATGCTCAGTAGTTTGCCATTGCTTTCTGAGCGGCCGGCTCAGTTATCCCGCAAGTCACCAGCGGGGGTAGAACCGCTCCCAGTTCTCGTCCGCTACGAGACTGCATGATAAACGGGATTACGGAGAAAGTATTGTAACCCCTTGGCCAGAGAGCCCGGCGGCTTAGATATTAACATGCAAAAAACAATAACTATGATAATTAGCAGTGAAAAGGAAAGGTCATCAATAAACATCACCGTAAACGGGCAGATACTAGAACAAGAAACAAGTTTCTCCTTTCTTGGACATATAATAACAGATGACGGCAGAAGTGAAGTGGAAATTAAAAAGAGAATAGGAATGGCCAAAAATGCTTTCAACGGCATGAAGTCAGTATTAACATCTAGAGAGATTAATAACGCATTAAAAGAATTGTCAAATGCTACGTATATTCAACGCTACTGTATGGCGCGGAATCCTGGACATTGAACAAGCAACTAGAAAGTTAGAAAGTCGCATAGAAGCCCTGGAGATGTGGATATACGGACAAATAGGTTGTATTTCATGGAAACAAAAACAATCAAATGCAGAGGTCCTAGAAAAACTGTGAATGAAGAGAGAGTTGATGAAAGAAATAAAGAGGAGACAGATGAAATATTTTGGCCACATTAAAAGACATGATACTCTTATAAAAACCATACTGGAAGGCAAGGTTGAGGACAAGAGGTAGACATCGATACAAGTGGGAGGATAACATCAAGAGATGGACGAACATCAGCCTGACAGAATGTACAGTCAAGGCGAGAGACAGACAGTGTTAGAGATCCATTGCAGCCAACCTTCATTGCGGAGACGGCACCTGATTGCTTGACTGAGTAACTGAAGACGTTCGTGTAGATTAAAATTGTCTGTAAGCTTATCACCATTGATTAAATTCACTGCCCTTTTCTGGAGTGAATAAAGGCGTTTTGTTATTGATTTGGAGCATCCATCCCATATTGTGGAGCAATAATCAATATGTGTTTGTATGTAGGAAGTATAGAATATCTTTCTTGTGTTTTCGTCGAGGAAATTTTTAATTTTGGCAAGTTGGTATACTTTTTTGGCTATTTGTTTAACTAGAGCATGAACATGGGAATTAGAGCTTAGATTTTGATCTATGATAAGACCCAGTGCCTTGTGCTCGGTTACACTTTCTATAGGCGTGCTACCAATGTGCAGCTGAAGAGTTCTCTGAGAGTTTAGAGTGTGAAGTCTTTGCCTGGTTCCTATTAACATAGATTTTGTTTCAGAAATGTTAATTTGCATGTGGTTTGCATGACTCTAGTTAACTACACTATTTATTTCCTATTGCAAGGATAATGCTAGCACATTATGATCAATAGCGTTTGTATATACTGTGCAGTCCTCTGCAAATAGATCGCAGGATGAAGACAAGATATAAGGGAAGATCATTTATGTAAATGGCAAATAAATAGTGGGCCAATTATAGACCCCTGAGGTACTCCAATATTAATAGTAATGGCTTGAGATAAAGATTTGTTGTGTGATACTACTTGTTTTCTGTCTAATAAAAATGATTTTATTAATGTCACTATATTAAAGCTCACTTTCATTGTTTCTAGTTTTTTAATTAGAATAGTATGATCTACCATATCGAATGCTTTTCTAAAGTCTACAAACACCGCTCCACAAAGTATTGTTGTTAATATTTTGATGCCAGTTTTCTTTCATGTTTGTTAGGGCTGTATAGCAATAATATTTTGGCCGAAATCCTGACTGACTCAACTATTAGTTTGTGGCGAACTAAGTGCTCTAGTGTTGTTTTGTGGATGTGCTTTTCTAGCGGTTTGGATAGTGAGGATAATATGGAAATTGGCCTATAATTACTCATGAGACGATCGTCTAATGAACCAGCTTTTAAATGAGGATACACTTTAGCGATTTTAAAGGCTGATGGGAAGTGACCTTTGGTGAGACATTGATGACATATAAAAGTTAGTGACTCGCAGATCACCTGCATTGCATTCTTCTGCATTGCCCCTTTCCACGACATCGAATCGGCCCGGCAGTGACCACTCTGTTAGCCTGCATCCTTGTTTCATCCACTGGTTTCCAGCACAGTGAGTACTTTACTGTGGCGCCATGTGCTTGCTTGCTTGCTTGTGTTCGTTGGCTTGAGCTCCAACGCGAAGTCCTGTATGTCGGATGAAGACATCCTGTTGTCCAACATCAGTGTGATGTCATACAGGACCTGAGGTTTGCATGAGTATCCGTTGTCCCATGTCTGGCTTATTGGTGTGCAGACTGGTGGTTCCTCGCCGTACAGGCAGACACTCTCTGACTTCGGAGGAATCGGCGATCCTATTGACTTTAGCCAGGACCCCAAAGGGATCTGTTGCCCAGGACGCTCGACGAGGACGCGTCAATAGGTCTTGGCCAGTATATAACCCGGCCCTGGTGCCTTGGAAACACCTCTGCGTCCCAGGCGCCATGTGAATCGGCCCTGGCAAAGGGCTGCTTTGCATCCATACAGCACATGATCTAGTGTCTGTTTTTGTTTTCCTTTACAGAGGGGATATGACCGGTTGGTGGATTTACCCCACCTGACCAGGTTAGCAGCTGTTAGCAGGACATCGTAAAGCGTAAAGTGATCTGACGATGAAACTTAAGTGCAGTGGTGCCATGCGCCTGATATCATTGCATGTCAGGGACTTCTGCATTGCCCTTTCCCACGACATCCGCTGGCCTTGTTGCGACAGTTGGGCAGCCTTTTGTACTCTCTTTACGCCCCCTCCTCTGCGTTCCTTGGCTGTCTCCTTTGACCACACTGTCAAACACATTAATGGAACATTAATACAGACCATGTTAGTTTCTTCTTCTTCTTCCTCTTCTTCTTTCGTTCGCTAGAAATGTGTCTGTATCTACAATTTCGTGTCTTGTGTGAACGCATCTAGAGCAGTCTGGTTTTACAGTGCCAGACACTAGAAAAGGCATTTGATAGAGTAGATAGAAACAAGCTGTGGGAAATCCTTAAACAATATGGACATATAACAAATAACAAACCTATGTAGAAGCTTATACAACAACAGTGAATGTATAGTGAGAGCAGCTTTAGGACACTTAGAACCCTTCACTATAAGATCTGGAGTACGACAAGATTGTGTCCTGTCCCCTCGCTTGTTCATAACCTATATAGACAACATATGTAAAGAAACCAGCCAAACACAAAACGCAAGAACACCGCATGACGAGATCACAGAAGAAGAACCATCTGCAAATTACACATCAAGTACCTAAGAAGTATATCATCAAATGGCAAATCAGAAGACGAGATCGACAATAGATGCAATAAGGCAACATTAGACAAATAACACCAATACTGAAGAACAAACATGTTTAGTTTAGTCGATGGATCAACATCACGGCACACGGGTGTAACCCATAAGTGCTCCGTTCTCCTCCTAACTCAAACCTGAGTCTAGAGAATATCAGCTGAGTGCACGAACTCCGTAGCGCCGGCGATGATCCTGAAATACTTTGGGTAGATTTTTAACTCAAAATTTTGCCCGGGCAGCGCCGTTAGGCTACTCTTTTTCGATTTCCAACTGCCAAGGGATTATTTACGTGCTCGACAATACACACGGGCGTCCGATCTCACTACCCAGAGAACAGGGGAAATGTTATTACTAGAAGTCCACGTGAAATAAATCCCGGCCCTCACCGGGGCTTGAACCCGGGACTTCGAGCACTCGAGGCGGACACCATACCTCGAGACCACTCATCCCCCATGAACAAACATGTATCAATAGTTACTAAGAAAGCACTTTAAAACACAATCTTCCTGCCAACTCTATGCTATTAATTAACGCCAAACCTGGCAATGACAGAAAAAGAGAAAAGAATATCGTAACAATAGAAACGAGATTCCTGAGTAAAATACTCAATGTATCAAGAAAAGATAAGATCTGAAATGAATAAATCAGGACTAAAATGGGGGGTTATAGCAGCGCTAGATTTTATTAGAAGGCAACAAGTAAAATGGTTTGGCCATGCAAATAGGTTACCAACTATCAATATACCACAACAAGCAATGATGTTGTGGTATGTTAAAAAGCAAAGGGGGCGTGACTCCCCAAATTCTAATAGCCAACTGTCAGGAGAAACTTTGAGGTGGCTCAATAAGACTCCCTAGGGGTGGAGTATGATCATAAATTGAAGTTTCCTAACAGAGGGCCAGTAGAGCCCCGGACTGTCAGCATTCAATGGGGAGAAAGCTCACTCTGGGAAATTTGAGATACTTGTAGCTTTCCGGTCACACTTTGCTCCACTCATATGTTGTAAATAGTATAGTTTTATAACTAGTACTCTAACACATCAAGAAAAACAACCAACTCCCTGTTAAACATCATAACGCCAAATGGGATAATATGGGGGAGAGTTGCTGTGTGTATGTTCGAGTGGCATATGGTATCAGATACACAAATCACAAGAACAATCTTAAAGATGTAATAACGCTAATCAGCAGCACAGCTAAGGAAATACTGTTCCAAGATCTTCATTAATGTTCCTGTATACAGTTTCTAATTCATTAATGGCACTAAACCAAACGTGTCTCTGTATTCACAACATAACAACTATATATTGCTCAGAGTGTCACACTAAGGCTACTCTACATGTCCATTGGAACACCCCGGACTGCACCAAAAAGCAAAGTTCCTGAAGTTGTGAGTCTAACGATGTGTATACTCTTGTTGTAGATCCCGCTTGGGTTAGTAAAGGTAGTAAATATTACTTGTATTGTCCAGGACAATACGGACATGGTACTTAGCCGCTGGTTCCTGGGCTGTAGTGTTGTGGCATCGGAGAAATAAATGTGGTACAGTGGGACAACTCTCCTTCAACATTTGTAAGGCGGCGCCCTTCATCTTGTGTCGGTGACTTTGCCCCTCCATGATGACCACCTTCATACATGCCTATGCCTCAGTTCAGCTAACTAAACACGACCACCACCCCTAAGTCAATAAAATGACACATTTAATCCCCACTTGGAATACATGTCTTCTCCCTAGAACTCATCTTTGTCGACTGCTGCCTAAAATGTACCACTATGGCCGAATTTACCTCACTCCACGCCAATTTCTCTGTCTCCACCAATCAATTCACTGGATTTCTTCCGTCTCGACAATGACTCATCCTGCCAGGTGCAGCTAGAGTCTATGTGACTAACCTTCTCCAACTTCTCTTTGTGTTGGTCTTCAGTCCTCTTTCCTCCGATTGTCTTTGTGTTGGTCTTGGTGCGACAGTGACTTATTCTGGCCGGCACCTGTTGTCTATATTTCCCGCCGTGGCCAAGTTTCAAACTTGGTGTGAAACACTATTTTTAGTGGCAGTTTGGTTATTTTTAAGTGAATCAAGAAATGTGCTTGCCATGATATTCCTTCAAGTAAAACCGATTCTAATATATTCGCAATGAAGACGTGACATTCTATATTCACAATGAAGGCCTGGCGTGAACATGTTACAGATGTATAGACCAAATGGAAGCAGAGGAAGAGGCCGATCGCGTAAACGATGGACTGAGGGAATAGCAGTGTCCATGGGAATATCGATACATGAAATCCATAAGCAGGCACTCTCCCGCTGTTTATACTTCACCTTGACACCGCAAGGTACAAGAGGAACCTGATGAGATGAGATGGAGATGTTGTCCAAAGCGGGCAATACAAATGGAGATGCCAACATTCTAAGTATAATAGAACGAAAGAAGCAATTTCAATGACGTTTATACAAGAGATGCAGATATAGACAATAAATTTCAAAGGAACTAAAGAAGAAAAAGAGAAGAAATTGTAATATTAAAGAAACCGATAGTGTAGAGAAATAACACATAATTATCAGCGAAGTAGAACATTTCAAACTAACACACTTTCAATTTCAGAGCATTGACGTAGTGAACAAGAATATTTTTTGAACACAGAAAGGGGGAAACTGTGGTACTTCATTTTTAATTCACCGCAAACAAAGGAATCCTGCGAGTTCTTGGGAAATCACTTGACATCAGGGTAATTCTATAGTGGGTGTACGAGCATGTTGATATACTTCCGGTTGAGTGTGTGGTGGACTGCCAGACAGATGAGTGGGTGCAATAAATGTCTCTGTGCCCGGATGGCTCTCTCTGTCGTCGGAGTATATATCCATATATTGTGCTAATAATCTTATCTTGCGTATGTCCCATCTGTCTGCTCATCTTTGATGTGTCCGGAGGACAGTTTGTGAAGACAATGACATGCGGTTTTTGGATACATCTTGCTGCAAACACACTTGTTGACCGACCACAAAGTGAATCCCGATATCTCTATTCTGAAAATCGACGATCCCATCATGTCTATGTCACTGCTAAAAATAACTATGCGGTTTGTTTGTGGTGAATTAAAAATTAAATACCAAAATGTTATATATTATGGTGGAGAATGAAAAGAAAGACATTGATCTTTTTTTCTTCTTTTATCCTGGTACTTTTGCTGTGAAGGCGAAGTGTCGCAGAAAGGATGCAGATGTCATTCTCTGTACTTCACTTATCCTGTTGCTTGTCTTCTTCTTCTCTTGTCCTCTATCCCGCATTATGACTTAGGTCCCCGACCAACTCAACTCCAATACCCTTCCCCTTATCCTTAGTTATCCAATGCAGCTCTATCAATGTCCTTCCAATATTGTTCATATTCGTTTCCACTTCTCCACGGCGAAGAACACGGCTCTACTGTAAACAGGCACAACGCAATCACACCCGAAAAAAAACTCTCTGGATGAACGCAGCAGAAGAAGAGCTCAAAAGTCCAATGTTTCTACTCTATCTAGTGATTGCGAAGTGTGTCCCTGGCTCATATTCTAATGTTGCTGTAAAAACACAATTTGGTAAGAATTAACTGTCATGAAATGGTTAGTCGTCTTAATCGACTTCTCATATATGCCATAGGCTTATATATCGCTAAAATGTTGTAATTATTATTTAATACAACATGTCTGCTGCCATATTAACAACGTTTACGTCATAACTGTGACAAATCACTACTTCCCATTTTCCGAAATCTATCTTGGTTTGGTCCAAACCATTTTGTTTGGCACAAAATGTGTTAAAGAAAGAAATGAACTATAAGGGTAGGGCCTGGAAGGAGCTGCGGATATAATAAAAATATAGGGCGGCTTGGAGTGAGTAGGTTGAGGTATTATGCCAAAAGGAGGGTTACAGGGCAAAAGGAGAAACACTGGAAAATTGATAAGAAATATTTGTTTCTTTCTTTGTTGGTTATTTATATTTATTTTCAGTATTCTGTTCAGCCCTCGTGAGTTATAATTGGGATGTGTATTTTACTTTGTACATATTTTATATATATATATATATATATATATATATATATATATATATATATATATATATATATATATATATATATATATATATATATATATATATATATATATAAAATGAGACTGTCATCATATAAAGTCCTTGTCTATCAAGCCTGTGTCCTTAGTACTCTTCTTTATGGCAGTGTAACCTGGACAACTTACTCACACCAAGAGAAACGTTTAAACAGCTTTCATATGCGGTATCTGCGAAGAATTCTTGGTATTAAGTGGCAAGACAAAATCACAAATACTGAAGTATTGGAAAGATCAGGTTGTGTGACGGTTTATTCCATGCTCAGTCTTCGTAGACTTAGATGGATAGGACATCTTTGGAGGATGGGTGACGGTAGAATACTAAAGGACATCTTTTTTGGTGAATTACAGATGGGTAGGAGATCTCAGGGTCGGCCTCTACTACGATACAAAGATGTGTGTAAGCGGGACATGATTGATACAGGCATTGATAATGCACATTGGGAGCAAGTAGCCGCTGAACGTGTTGCATGGAGGGCAAACATCAGAAATGGAATAAAGACAAAGGAGAAAATGATTGCAGATAAGTCACACACCGAGCATGTGAGACGTAAGATGGTGCGTGATGATGGAAATGACCACGTGTTCACATGCACCCACTGTGAACGGACATTTACAGTGCGAATTGCCCTTATCAGTCACATTCCCTACCGCCATAGGTAAAAGTTATTATGCCTTTTTAAAGCACAAACTATCGTCTGTCAAGACGGCAAGATGCCAATGTAATGTAGTATCATATGGTTGGGAATGTTTGTAATGATTATCATATATTATTTATATATGTAGGCATTTATTTTTTAAATATAATTTAACATCAATTTTTCAACATGTTATATCAATTTATAAAGTATGTTGAAAGAAATTATGTCTATAATAATAATATAGTTGTGCATGCTTTTACTGAATGTTATATGTTATGTGTAGTTAAATATTTATTTATTTTTATGTTATTTTACAATTATTACGAGGGACTAAAATAGATAAGCGGGACAACATCATAGTTATGGGAGACTTCAATGCAAGACTAGGACATAACAGAGTGGGCATAGAAAAACATCTTGGAGCATTTGGAGACCAACATAATGAAAGATATGATAACGGAAGTAAACTGATAAACACCGACCACAAAGCAGTCGTTGCCACAATAAGAACCATCAGTAGAAGAAAGCAAAGACCAGGAAAATACATGCCATGCGAATCAGTAAACTTAAAAAGCTTCAAAGACGAAGCAGTGAGGGAAAATTATGAGAAAGAACTAACTGAAATCTTTGTAAAATCACATATAGAAAGAAAGACAGTGGAAGAAGAATGGGAGATGTCCAAATCAAGAATTTTAAATACTGCAAAAATAACATGTGGAACCACGAAAAAAACGCAAAACACGGATAAAGGAAATAACAAGCTGGTGGAAAGCAGAAGTAAAGAAAGCTGTAAAAGACAAAAAGGAAAAATATAAAAAGTGGTCGATGCGCAAACAGGAATACGATCACATAGAATATAAAATAGCGACAAGACATGCGAATAGAATAGTAAAGAGAGAAAAACAAAAAGACTGGGAGGAGTATGGAGAAACCTTAAATAAAAACTAAAAGGAGGCAACTAGAAACTTCTACAAAAAGATAAGTGCAATGAGAACCAGAGGAGAACCCTTTGACCCAACTGAAATAATTAACAGTGAAAATGGAGAACCAATAAGTGAACAAAAACAAATTCTAATAAGATGGAAACAGTACTTCGAACAACTTCTCATCATCCTATTAGATGTCACAGGAATTTAAGAAACTGACACATATGCCACCGAAGAACTAGAACAAGACATACTGAAAGAAGTAATTATAGAAGCCGTCAGATTAGCCCCATTGAACAAATCACCGGGACAAGATGAAATACCAAATGAACTAATTAAAGCAACAAGAGAAGTAGGAACAGCATGGCTACATAGACTATTCAACCATGTTTGGGTAGAACAACAGACATCACGAGACTGGGGAAACGCCATAAAATATTTTGCAAAATTCTTGAGAAAAGACTACAAACTACTTTAGAACCCCAGCTAAGCGAAACACAACTTAGATTTAGGAAAAACAAAGGATGCACAGATGCCAGTTTTGCTCTTAGACAACTTATAGAAAAATCAATCGAATTCAATGAAACACTCTACTTAGCTTTTGTCGACCAAGAAAAGACATTTGATAGAGTAGATAGAAACAAGCTGTGGGAAATCCTTAAACAATATGGAGTGAGTACACATCTAACAAACCTATGTGGAAGCTTATACAACAACAGTGAATGCATAGTGAGAGCAACTGGAAGACACTCAGAACCCTTCACCATAAGATCCGGAGTACGACAAGGTTGTGTCCTGTCCCGTCTCCTGTTCATAACATATATAGACAACATATGTAAAGAAACCAGATAGCAGCATGTCAAATGGTTTAGCCATGCAAGTAGGTTACCAACTAACAGTATACCACAACAAGCAATGATGTACAGACCAGAGCTAAACAGAGGAAAAGACCGGCCACGTAAACGATGGACGCAGAGAATAACCGAGTGCTTGGGAATATCGATAAATGAAGCCATAAGCGGGCACTCACCAGCTGTTTATAGTTTACCTCGACACACCGCAAGGTACAAGAGGAACACGATGAGATGATATGTGTGTGTGTGTGTGTGTGTGTGTGTGTGTTTGCGTATGGGTGTGTGTGTGTGGGGGGGGGGGTGACATTTTGGAAAGGGGGAATGACATTCTGAACATATGGTGAAAGGGTGCATGGGCCAAAAAGTTGAGAACCACTGATTTAGAACATAATATTATACAGTTATGACTGTTTATACTAAATATCATATAGTAAAGCTTATATTTATATATAATTTCGCATATTTGTTTTTCAATGTATGTTATATTATTCTATAATGTATGCGTAAAGAAGTTTTTGTGAATTGTGAGAGTTCACGAGGACCATCATCTTCCTGAACGAGTTTGTTTTGTTCTTATCTGTTTCCTTATCCAATTTTTTAAAAGATGTCCGTGCTCAAAACGAGGACAGCAAAGGGGAGATGATGATGATAATAATAATAATATCATGGACGACGTAGAGAGATTTGACACACTGACTATTGGCGACGAAACGAAGCATGATTCTGATATAAAGGATGATACCAAAGTTACTTATGTTGATATTAATAATAAATATTCCATTCACAAGGATATAGTGAGCAGTCACAATAAAATGGACAGTACAAACACAGTCGATGTGCGAGTAAATGAAAATGTTTACGATGATGTGATTGTGAATGTGAGTAAGATTAAGAATAAGATTGCTGTTGAAGGGGCTGGCGGCCGTGATGAAGCTCAAGAAATTCAAATAGAAGCCCAGTCACATGATTATGGAACTTATCAAAGCAAAAAAGCTGTTGACAAGTTACAGAGTGCCGAAGCCAGTAGTACTGAGGAATGTAAAGAAACTGGAGAAAGGAAAGAAGGCCAATCTGAAAGTTCTGAAACTGAAAACACTGAAATGCACCAAACTAAAAAATTAGAATGCGAAGATGTGAACGGACAATTTCAGAGTGCTGGTATTAATCAAACTGATGAATGTGAAGAAAACGAAGACAAATCACAAAAGTTGGAAACGTATCAAACTGAAGAGGTAGAAGGCCAGCCTGAAAAAAGTTCTCAATTTCATCTAACTAAAGAATCTGAAGTACTGAAAGGCCAGCTCAAAAGTTCTGAAACTCATCAAAGCAAAGAATCTGGGGAGGTAGCGGGCTTATCTATAAATGCTGAAACTTATCCACCTGAGGAATCTGAAGAGTGTGAAAGTACTGAAGCCCATCAAACTGAAGAATATGAAGCCGTAGAAAGCCAACCCAAAAGTGCTGAAACTCAACAAACGGAAGAACTTGAAGAAGTAGAAGGCCAGTCTGTAAGTGCTGAAACCCATCAAACAGCCAAAGAATATCAGGTGGTTGAAGATCTGTCTGAAAGTGCTGAAACACATCAAAACAAAGAGTCTGAAGAGATAGAATGTCACCCCAAAAGTTCTGAAACTCCTCAAACCAAAGAATCAAAAAAGGTAGAGGGCCAGTCTGTAAGTGCTGAAACTTATCAAACAGCCACAGAATCTGAATCAATGGACGCTCAATCTGAAAGTACATATCAAACAGAAGAATGTAAAGAAGTAAACGGCCAGTTTCAGAATCTAGAAACTGAAAAAACTGAAGAATGTGAAGAGATCAAAGACCAGTCTCATAATGTAGAAACTTATAAAACTGAAGAATCTGAAGCAGTAAAAGGCCAGCTTGAAAGTTTTGAAACTCATCAAACTGAAGTGATTGAAGACCAGTCTGAAAGAGCTAAAACTCATGAAACCGAAGAATCTAAAAGTATAGTAGGCAAGCCTGAAAGTTCTGAAACTCATTTAACTGAAGAATCTGATGCAATGGAAATAAAGTCTGGAAGTATTGAAGCGCATCAGTCTGAAGTATTGCAGGGACAGTCTGAAAGTACTGAAACTCATCAAACTGAAGAGCCTGAAAGTGCTGAAACTCATCATACTGAAGAGGTAGAGGGACATTCTGAAAGTGCTGAAACACATCAACCTGAAGATGTAGAGGGACATTCTGAAAGTACTGAAGCTCATCAACCTGAAGAGGTAGAGGGACATTCTGAAAGGGTTGATGCTCATCAACCTGAGGAGGTAGAGGGACATTCTGAAAGTACTGAAGCTCATCAACCTGAAGAGGTAGAGGGACATTCTGAAAGGGCTGAAACTCATCAAACTGAAGAGGTAGAAGGACATTCTGAAAGTACTGAAGCTCATCAACCTGAAGAGGTAGAGGGACATTCTGAAATGGCTGAAACTCATCAAACTGAAGAGGTAGAAGAACATTCTGAAAGTGCTGAAATTCATCAAACTGAAGAGGTAGGACATTCTGAAAGTGCTGAAACTTATCAAACCGAGGAGGTAAAGGGACATTCTAAAAGTGCTGAAACTCATCAAACTGAAGAGCCTGAAAGTGCTGAAACTCATACAGAAGAGGTAGAGGGACATTCTGAAAGTGCTGAAACTCATCAACCTGAAGAGGTAGAGGGACATTCTGAAAGTACTGAAGCTCATCACCCTGAAGAGGTAGAGGGACATTCTGAAGGGGCTGAAACTCATCAAACTGAAGAGGTAGAGGGACATTCTGAAAGTACTGAAGCTCATCAACCTGAAGAGGTAGAGGGACATTCTGAAAGTACTGAAGCTCATCAACCTGAAGAGGTAGAGGGATATTCTGAAAGGGCTGAAACTCATCAAACTGAAGAGGTAGAGGGACATTCTGAAAGTACTGAAGCTCATCAACCTGAAGAGGTAGAAGAACATTCTGAAAGTGCTGAAATCCATCAAACTGAAGAGGTAGGACATTCTGAAAGTGCTGAAATCCATCAAACTGAAGAGGTAGGACATTCTGAAAGTGCTGAAATCCATCAAACTGAAGAGGTAGGACATTCTGAAAGTGCTGAAACTTATCAAACTGAGGAGGTAAAGGGACATTCTGAAAGTGCTGAAACGCATCAAACTGAAGAGGTAGAGGGACATTCTGAAACGGCTGAAACTCATCAAACTGAAGAGGTAGAAGAACATTCTGAAAGTGCTGAAACTTATCAAACTGAGGAGGTAAAGGGACATTCTGAAAGTGCTGAAACTCATCAACCTGAAGAGGTAGAGGGACATTCTGAAAGGGCTGAAACTCATCAAACTGAAGAGATAGAAGAACATTCTGAAAGTGCTGAAATGCATCAAACTGAAGAGGTAGGACATCCTGAAAGTGCTGAAACTCATCAAACTGAGGAGGTAGAGGGACATTCTGAAAGTGCTGAAACTCATCAAACTGAAGAGGTAGGACATTCTGAAAGTACTGAAACTCATCAAACTGAGGAGGTAGAGGGACATTCTGAAAGTACTGAAACTCATCGAACTGAAGAGTCTGAAGCCATAGGTGAAGGCATGTGTGATAAACCCAAAGAATCTGGACATATTAATCAAACTGAAGAAATAGAAGGTGGATATTCAAAAATTGTTGAAACTAATCAAGGTGAGATGAAAATTCAAAACAAAGAGGGAAAATTGAAGCAAGACAATGAAATGAAAGATGAAGATAATGAGAAGGATGGAGCAATAATGCAAGATGTAATCTGCCAAATTGAAATATGTGAAAATGTAGAAAAGCACAATGAATGTTATGACATTCATAAAACTGAAGAAATACAAAGTGAATATTCAAACATTGTTGAAACTAATCAAGTTGAGACTGAAACAAAGGAATCTGATCAAGTGAAAATTCAAAGCAAAGAAGGAGAAGACATGAAACAAGACAATGAAATGAAAGATGAAGATAATGAGAAGGATGGAGCAATAAAGCAAGATGAAATCTGCCAAACTAAAGAATGTGAAAATGTAGAAGGGCATATTGAATATTATGACATTCATAAAACTGAAGAAATAGAAGGTGGATGTTCAAACATTGTTGAAACTAATCAAAGTGACGCTGAAACAAAGGAATCTGATCCAGTGAAAATTCAAAGCAAAGAGGGAGAAGAAATCAAGCAAGACAATGAAACGAAAGATGAAAATAATGAGAAGGATGGAGCAGTGAATCAAGATACATTCTGCCAAACTGAAAATGGAGAAGGGCACAATGAAGGTGAGGATGAAACAAAGGAATCTGTTCAAGTGAAAATTCCAAGCAAAGAGGGAGAAGAAATAAAGCAAGACAATGAAATGAAAGATGAAAATATTGAGAAGGATGGAGCAGTGAAGCAAAATGATGAAATGAAAGACCAAAGCAATCAGAAGAAAGAGAGCCATCTGAACAGTGAAAAACTACCAAAAACAGAAGTAAAGGCTTCAGATAGAAGCCAGGAACGAGCTGAATGGAGTAAAAGGAAAGCAGAAGAAAGAAACTGGAATGGAGACCAGAAATATTGGAAGAAAATGAGAACAGACTATAGAGACTATGATGGAGACCAGGAGTGGCACAACTGGAGAGAAAGAACAGAAGAAAGAGGCTATGATGGAGACCAGGAGTGGCACGACTGGAGAGAAAGAACAGAAGAAAGAGGCTATGATGGAGACCAGGAGTGGCACGACTGGAGAGAAAGAACAGACGATAGAGACTATGATGGAGTCCAGGGATGGCATGACAGGAGACAAGGAGGCTGGGATGGAGGGCAGGCACGGTATGTGATTTTTATGAATTAACTTTGAGCTTGGTCATTGACATTCATTCATTTTAAGTATTTCAGTACTTTATAATAATGTACATTTTACTATTTTACACATTGTTTTTAACAATTTTCGTTGCTTAGAAAGATTACACATTACTTTACTAGGACGTAGACTCCTTTGTTAAAGATATGAATGTGTCAACATAAACGTAACTGTTTCTGATAATTTCTTTATAGCAGGGTCCTTTATTTGATGTTAGTACACAATATTAAAAAATCTTCAAAGCACATTTGTTAAAAAAAATTTCTGAAATTTGCTGACAACTCAAGCAAAGAATACCGAGGCAGACAGAACAAAATGAGACAGTCCTTCAAGAAAGAAATGAAAACTGTAAATTAATTAGTGAAACGAGATATAGACAGTCAGGATTGTTGTGGGCACAATATGAGGGGAAATAAAGTTTAAAACTCAGTGAAAAGCGGCAAAATTGCTGGTAATAAGAGCAATGAGATGAATGCCTTGAAGGCTTGGCCACATAGGTTGACCTGGAACACAGACTTGATCCAAGACTGCATTAAAGATACCTGATGACCAATGAGTAACCCACGTGACGCATTTACTTATGGGCTCTGCCTTAACCCTTTAATGGACAAAACGCCCGGGAACGTTTCTACCCCCGAACGGACAAACCGTCCGGAAGCGTCCGTGACTATTATGCATTGCAAAAACGCAATCTCTCTGCTTTCCGAGACTTCTGATTGTCTACTTTCGGTTTCGCCAATAGCTTGACAACGTGGCCACCATTCGCAAGCGTGTACTTTGAATGTGAACAGATTTTTAAATAGTTTTGGGGGGTTATTACGCTTTGTATTTCAAAATGGGTTTTGATGATTCTTCAAGTGATAGTGGAAATTTTGCTGGATTCAATTTAAGTGACTTTGAAGGGCATGAAGTTGACTATTATTCAGAGCTAGATATCAATGATCAGCGTTACTTTGCGTTAGCAGTCGTGAGTTGGACTTTAAAGAAAGTGATTCTGATTTTGAAAATGTGTTTGTAAAGTGCCATATAAATGACTGACAATCGCAAACAATATGTATTTTGTAAATATTTGTGTTCATGTGTGGATTACCAGAAACATTCACGTAAGTAAAATAACCTGCATGCTTTTTACTTCATTTTGTTTTTTATTTAAGTAAAACCTTTTATGTGATGATTTTACTAATGTAACCCAAAATTTTACCGAACCTCAAAATTCTTCTTGCCCGTTCAGGGCTACAAAACAGACAAATGTCTGCCCTGTAAAGTGTTAAACACTTTTTCATTGTTGCTGCTGGAGGACAGTACATCATTTAGCATGGTGCATCAAAAACTAATGGTAGCCTATCACAGAAGAAGGGTTCCGGCGGAAGTTCCAATATGCAGTACCATTGATGGAAAAAGAGTTTTGAGGTTTAAAGACCCCTCATGCTGGAGTGAACAGTTCATTTGATGACCTGGCTTGCATACACTTGCTAGAGTGGACAGTTCATTTGATGACCCGGCTGATCTTGTCAACAATGAAAAAATATTATTGCATGCAGCAACAAACATTTCCTTCTTTTCTTAATCCCAAAGAAAAACCTAAATCAGTGGTGTAAACTGATCCATAGTGGAATAGTATGTGAACATTCATACAGGCAAAACTATCTGTAAAACTATTTGGCTGATTTTTATCGTTTAAATTTTTTTTTTTTTTACAAGCATTTGATTACATAGTCATTTATCAAAGTGGATAGAAAATCTACTGATTGATTTTTATTCAATCATGTCTAAAATATTTACTGGAAGAGAAAGACTGACATGATTATAAGTCTTGTCATGAAAATGCATTATAACGGATTTACTGTCAGCACTGTGATTACTTGAGATAGGTTATTACATGGGCAATATCTCTTTTTCAAATATTTTCATATATTATTAAGGCACTGGGGCAGTCTGTGGTGAAGGAATTACAAACACAGTGAATAATTCTGCATACCACATGCGAAACACAGCTGTGGGCTATTTGGAAGAAGATCACTTTGTGCTGATTTTCAGACAGTGGTATGAGTGCTGGGCGCAAACTTGCAGAAGATATCACAAACAGCCAAAAATGCTGGGGTTGACTGTGACATCCTGTAAAGGATATGAAATTAACTTTTTCTGGGGCAGTAGCTTCTTGTTCAGGTGTTGAAATTAGTATTGGGGTCTGAGTGGTCTCGAGGTATAGTGTCCGACTCGAGTGCTGGAGATCCCGGGTTCAAGCCCCGGTGAGGGCCGGGATTTTTTCATGTGGACTTCTGGTTAAAAAAATGTCTCCTGGTCTCTGGGTAGTGAGATCGGGCGCCCGTGTGTATCGTTGCTCACATAAAAAAATCCCTTGGCAGTTGGAAATCAAAAAAGAGTAGCTTAACTGCGCTGCCTGGGCAAAAGTTTGAGTTAAAAATCTACCCAAAGTATTTTAGGATCCTCGTCGGTGCTACAGAGTTCATGCACTGAGCTGATATTCTCTGGACTCAGGCTTGAGTTAGGAGTAGAACGGAGCACTTATGGGTTACACCCGTGTGCTGTGATGTTGATCCTTCGACTAAACTAAACTGAAATTAGCATGACTTAGTAAATGAATGCGTAGACCTACATGCAAATATTATATTATCTGTAATACATGGTGGCCGGCTTCGTGGTGAAGGAGTTACAGACGCAGTTCATAATCCTATCTACCCGCGTTCGAAACACAGCTGTGGGCGATTTGGTAGCAGACCACCTTACATTGGTTTTTTATGAAATGGTATGGGTGTCGTTTATTCAGAAAGCAATGGCAAACTACTGAACGTAACTTGCCCAGCAATCATGAACAGCTAAAAAATGCTGGGGTTGACTGCTACGACCTTTAAAGGATATGCAACAACTTTGTTTTAAAAATACATAGTCAGATGAACATTGGAGTGTGCTGTTATGGATCGCACCAGTTGTATATTACATTGTCATTCAAATGATTATGGATGAAAGGCCAAAGAGTTGTTTATGCATTGTGAGTTTATGGATATGTAGAAACGTATTGCTATTCAAGCAATACAGCATCAAAGACACTGCATTGCAAATAATTGATCTTTATATTTTTAGGGTGAGATCTTGTGTTGTGTTATTGTTATAGTACAGATTTAATCATTGTTTTTGTATCATCTGGTACCTGACAATTACCGCAATGAATTTAATGCCGTATAGAAAGGTATGTCCAGTCCAGACTCAATGGGTCAACCTTGTCTCAACTGAAATTATATGGTTTGTGGTGCATTGAAAAGAGGTGGAGGAATAGTTTGATGCTGCTCCAACATGTAATTAATTTTTATGGCAATTTCCAACTCCCGAGAAGCACTTAAAATGAATGGCATAGATGATGTGGCAGAAATATCTTAACACTAATGGCAGCTAGCTTTTAGTTTAGCAAAGAATCTTGAATGGGAAGCCATGTATATACTGCAAGGAAGCCATTGTTCTTAACAGAAGGCTTGAAAGGGTATAGTACTGTCTGGGACAAGAGTTTAAAGATTTCAAGAGTAAATGTATACTGATGATTGAGGTTACTACCCGATGTCAGGGGAATATTAATATAAATGTTTGTGAAAAAATACCGTTGGAATGACAGTTGAAAGGTCGGCAGATAAATTATAACAACTGGCTCAGTCTTATACCTTGGTGGAATAACGGTTGTTCAGTACTCGTGTCATATGGGCTTGTACATGGTATTACTATGATGGAATAATGATGGTCAACTGAAGATACAATAGCACAGTACAACTGTCTATCATCTCATCAGCATTGTGTTACATTTTAAGAAATCGGAGAGTCTGAGAACACTCTCGTTTATGGTATGACTATTGTGTTTATGTAACTTGTAAATTCAGTTAAGGTTTGCAGGTTCTTTGTAATTCCAACATCTGTATAAGCTATTATTGCAGAAGTCAGTTTGAAGACCTGTTAAAAACCACAAATATTCTCTGTAACTCCACCAGAAACACTCAAGTTTCTGGCATTATATCACCCAACATTGTATGTGTGGGAGTTTGATATGATTGATGAAACTTGTCGATTGCTTGCAAGTGTTTTAAAACCGGCATCCATTTTTAAATTTTTGTGGACAGTGAAAAAACACTAAGGCACATATTTGTGTAGACATTTATGAATTTGTATTCCCCAAGAATCATGCAGAGAGAAAAAAAGAATAATTAGATATAAAAGAATAACCTCAGTTAGTGGGAGTTAGTAAATGTTGTGGAGTACTGAATATAATTCTTTATTGTCCACTTTTTTGCAAAATATATTATTTTAAGAGGATTTAATCCAGGATGAATTTCTGTATTTTCTCATATCTTTTATTTAAAGTTAAAGACACGTTTAACAATAATGTTGAAAACAGTACTAAAAGATCCAAGTAGCAGTGGTTGATGTGTGCTGTAGGGTTACACCACATCCTGACATGGCATGTAGGTTGTGCTCGTTGAACACCATAGTAAAAGCCAATCTTCCTGATGTGTTCTTCCACACTATGGATAGACATGACAGGCTGAAATATCTGGGGATAAACTTTGATTGCAGCTTGTCGTAAAAATATCATGTTGATAACATTGTGTAGCATTTTGTATTCTGTTTTAGGTTGTGCATGTTATGGAAGTAAATTTGTTCTGTTACCTTTCAGAGCACCATTTGGTTATCCAGGTGTAAATGGTGTCAGAGCCAGGATGAGGGGTTATGGACCCAGAATGAGGCCTCCCATGCCTGGCATGAAGCAACGTGGGTGGCATAATAGACCTTCTGGACCAGATATGAGACCATACAGACATATGGGACCTAGACAATATTTTGAACCTCCTGGACCAGGCGTGAGGCCATGCAGGCATCATGTAGGACCTCCTGGACCAGGCATGAGGCCATACAGGCATCATATAGGACCTCCTGGACCAGGTATGAGACCTTCCAGATATTGTATGAGACCTCGGCACATGGGACCTTCTGGACCAGGTATAAAACCATTCAGACATTGTATGGGACCTCCTGAACCAGAGATGGGACCTCCTGAACCAGAGATGGGACCTCCTGAACCAGAGATGGGACCTCCTGAACCAGAGATGGGACCTCCTGAACCAGAGATGGGACCTCCTGGACCTGGTGCGGAACCTCCTGGATCAGGTATGGAACCTCCTGGACCAGGTATGGAACCTCCTGGACCAGGTATGGAACCTCCTGGACCAGGTATGGGACCTCCTGGACCAGGTATGGGACCTCCTGGACCAAGTATGAGACCTCCTGGACCAAGTATGGGACCTCCTCGACCAAGTATGGGACCTCCTGGACCAGGTATGGGACCTCCTGGACCTGGCATGAGACCTCCTGCCCCAGGGATGAGACTTCCTACACCAAGTATGGGTCCTCCTGGACCAGGTATGGGTTATCTTGGATTGAGTATGGGACCTCCTGGACCAAGTATGGGACCTCCTGGACCAAGTATGGGACCTCCTGGACCAGGTATGGGATCTCCTGGATTAAGTATGGGACCTTTTGGACCAAGTATGGGACCTACTGGACCAGTTATGGGAGCTCCTTGGCCAAGTATGGGAGCTCCTGGTGCAGGTATGGGACATCCTTGGCCAGGTATGGGACCTTGTGGGCCATATACGAGACCTCCTGGACCAGGTGTGGGTCCTCCTGGACCGGGTATGGGTCCTCCTGGACAAAACATGGGACCTTGTGGGCCATATACGAGACCTCCTGGACCAGGTGTGGGTCCTCCTGGACCGGGTATGGGTCCTCCTGGACAAAACATGGGACCTTGTGGGCCATATACGAGACCTCCTGGACCAGGTGTGGGTCCTCCTGGACCGGGTATGGGTCCTCCTGGACAAAACATGGGACCTTGTGGGCCATATACGAGACCTTCTGGACCGGGTGTGGGTCCTCCTGGACCGGGTATGGGTCCTCCTGGACAAAACATGGGCTGTCTAGGAATGAGAGGATCAAGCATGGGATCTCCAGGAATCCCTTCCTTACCACCACAAGTAATGGTAAGAACTAAATTTGTGTTTTTCTCTTTTTTAGTGTTATATCAGTTAAGGCTGACATAAGGTATACATTCGTTCAATAGAAAAATATTCCTTAATTTTCTTTGTCCAGCTGAATGCAATGTCATGATAACATGATGCATGTTTGGCCTCCTGTCCATGACATTACAATCTGTTCAGAAATTTTATTATAAAGTGCATAGAGTATGGACAGTGTAAACGCTTATTTTAGGATGCAAACTGGATGTTAAGCAATACCCCAGTTAGGTGTTGTGATAATTGTACATGCACAGTTGTGATTACAAAATGGCTGCCTCACTATTAACTTGCACCGTGGAAGAACGAATCGCTATTTATTTTTTGTGGTCAGGGGATGTGAAACCTTTTGAAATCTACAGAATAATGATTGTTCAGTATGGAAGCAGTTGCTTCAGTTAGGAGGAAAGTGTATGAATGGGTAGAAAAATGCAAGATAAAATGTCAGTCTTCGTGGCGAAGTGATCAAACCGTTTAACTCGGGCTCCGAAGGTTGTGGGTTCGATTCCAGGCTACATCCTTCGGTTCACGAGTTAAATTTTTCGGAGACTCCTGTGGGTCATCGCTAGAGCTATGGAGTTCGTGCTTTGTGCGACACTTTCTGTGCTGCGGAAAGAGACAGAGCCATATGGGATAAAACCCAGTGCAATGAAGTCAACCCTGTCGACTTTTAAACAACTTTAAAAAAAAAAAAATGTCAAAAAATTTTTAAAATGCAGGAATCTGCTGGGAAAGTCATGATGACCATCTTTTGGGATATAAAGAGTCCTAAATTGATGCATTTTCAGGAAAGAGGAGAAACTGACTAGTGCTTGACACTGTCACTGTAAAAAAAAACAACTGTCATTTACTGCCAATATAGTACCTTGCGGTGTATGGCAGGGGGGTTTTGAGCCTGAGGAATTAAGGCTGCCTGGCTAGTGCAGTTTCCGCAAACTGCAGGTTAGTTTTTTTTCTCCCTCCCCCCCCCCCCCCCCAAAAAAAAAAAAAAAACAACACACCTTACCGAGGATTCAAACCCGGGTCTCCCAAAGGAGAATCCAACATCCCAGCCACTCAGCCAGCTGCTGCTCTCGATACTGTGATATGCTAATGAACAAATTGGAGCCTGCTATGTGATCGAAACGTATGGGACTTCACTCAAAAGTGATATTGTTGCTGCATGAAATCACCCGCCCTCATATGGTTGCACGTACACTACGTGCTCTGAAATTTGAGGTTTTGAAGCATCCAGCATACAGTCCAGACTTGGTGCCATCTGGCTTTCACTTGTATGGCCCTTGTAAGAACATTTTGGGGTCAGGGGTTTGCATATGACAACAGGGAAATGGAGGCGGTGCAAAATTGGTTTAAGGCCACACCCATAAACTTTTTCCTAGAAGGCATCAAAGCTAGTGGACCAAGTGTATTGCCAGACAGGGAGACTATGTTGAGAAATCATCCTCCTCAAGTGCCTTGCCAGCTGGCATTCATTTCTCTCCACAGATTTCGGTCTGGTGTTCTGGATCAACTCTGCTGATGATATTCCCCCTTGCCACCGTCTCAGTCCATCCAGCATCTTTTCTATTGGTTTACCTCTGCCTCTCTTCCCCTTGATCTCTCCAGTCGTCATGATGTTTTCCAATGCCTCTCTTCTTATCACATGACTGAATAAAGCTGTTTGTCTCATTCTTATTGTTTGAATATAATCTAGTTTCATTAGCCTCTTTCAGGCAGTCATTGTTAGTTACCCTGGCAGTCGAGAAATGAGACACAATTTCTAGTTCACATTATTGTAAACAAGTTTTGTTACTTAATGACTTCCCCTTGTGTATACACACATAAACACACACAAGTGACTACAGATTCAAGCCACTGTTTACATGGAAAACTAGATGACATTAAGGAACACATAATAAGAGGAGGACTGTTTATGGATATTAAGGACAGAAATAAACTTTCAATCTAGTGATCAAATCTCTCACACACCCACAAACCTAGCCATGCACACAAACACACACACACACATACATACAGAGAGAGATAGATCTGATAGCCTAATACAGAACCACACCTATTCCCATCCTAACAATAAAAATAACTCCTTCTGTACGCCAAATCCAATTGCATTGATCAATTCACATGCAGGTGCCAGTCTGCCTGCATCGGCAGAACAGAGAGGTAGTTACAACAGGGTGGTCGAACACATACCCAATTGGATTGACAGAATAATAAACAAAGACGATGGGAACCTGGCCAAGCCAACACACTACAATCCTCCTACGTTATTGACACATTTTGGAAACCGGTCACGTGATTGATAGGAACAATGCGTTTTGTGTGTTATTTAACACACAAAATAGTCACTTGCTAAAGGTCGCAGACACCATTACAATTAATCTGCATAGGTCAGTTATGTGCAAACAGAAAGACAGGAAAGTCAGTTTAAAATTACCGTGGTGGACAATTCAAATTACTGTGTGAACATGTCTCTATTTCAGCTTGAAGAATTTATCTAATTATTTTATGTTGTGTAATTTCTGCAGTATGTACCTGATGAGATGCAGCGAAATATGGCAGGCAATAAATTGTGCAATCTTCTTTTGCGTTCATCCGGAGTGTTTTTTCAGACGTAATTGCAGTGTGTTTTGTTATGCACCCTTGGGCCAAAACCCTTAGGCCAACACATCCGACTTTTGTGTGCGTTTTTTAAATCAGGTTAACATTCCTGGGGGACTCTTAACTTTTGTGATGCCTTCCACATCTCAGCTGGTCAAGTTAGAACTGCCAAAGACATCACGGTCAACCCTCAAGGGAAGGCAGGGGTAGACCATGGGCATTCTTCGCCATCCAAGGAGGCTTCCATAATTGCAGAGCCAGTACATAGCGCTCTGAGACTGGGCTCACCTAAGGAATCGCAACGTCTTGATCATGACTGCTTTAATTCCTTCCTTCAATGTATTGGGTATTTCGTTCGCCACTGGCCGCTCCCCACACAAACCAGGAGCGGTCAGTCTGCAGACGACATTCACTAAGCAAGCTTTCATTTTGGACCTCTACGTAATGGACTCGCTAGCCAAGCGTTCCATTTCGTTTTAATGAGATGTTTTTCAACCTTTGAGTTCGCCCACTCAATGAGCTCTAGTACAGACTTGCATCGTAACCACTGTGTGCGATTGGGACGCTTTTTCACCGTTAGTATCGCTCACAAGGTAGGCTACATGTGCTGCCGGCTCAGCACCTTACCTCCATGCTGTAGAGAGCGAGTAACGGCCAGGCCCTTTCCAGGGACCTCTCATATCCCTCTGATGGGAGCCTTCGAACAAGTGTCTAGACCAAGCAAGTAGCAGGCTCAGCATTTCACCTCCTTTCCAGGGGGTGAGTATTGACCTGGTCCTCACATCCGGGGGATATTGACTTAGAGTCGTTCAGCCCTATCCCTCAGCTGAGAGCCTTAGAGTATGTGTCAGGACCAAGAATTAGTTGATGCAAGAACTTTGCATCGTGAGACTGATTTGGACTGACTGCCTCAGTCTACCTGCAGGCAGCAGGTTGTGTCTCTCTTGATCTGTCCCTATCCTAAGACCTGTCCTACATGTAGTTGTGCTTTCGTCTGCATAGCTCTTGAGGTCATTGGGATACGCAAGCCCCTCTACTATGGCAAGGTAGAGACACGTCAGAGGGGCTGCAATCTATTGTGTGCGTGCCTTCGTTATTCAAAATATGATATAGTTGTTGACAAAAGTGTAGTATCTGATTAAGCTTTTTGGAAAGAAATGTAATTTAAAATGCTTGTTTTGTTGCTGAAACTTATACAATATACAAATAGAGGGAAGCTGCCTCATATGTATACATTTTACTGCACTTTTATTGTGGTGTAAGGGTAAGATTTTCCAGTGTATATGACCGAAGAAGTCATAAAACTTTCTTATATAACAACATCATCATCATCAAGTGCCCTGCCAACTGGTGTAGGCATTCATGGCTCTCCACAAATCTCGGTCTTTGGTGTTCTGGATCAACTCTGCTGATGATATTACTCCATGCAGCCGTCTCAATCCATCCAGCATCATTTCTCTTGGTCTGCCTTTGCCTCTCTTCCCCTTGATCTTTCCAGTTGTCACAATGTTCTCCAATGCCTCTCTTCTCATCACATGACCGAAGAAAGCTGTTTGTCTCTTTATTATTGTTGTATATAATGTTCTAGTTTCATTAGCCTGTTTCAGGTAGTCGTTAGTTACTCTGGCAATCCAAGGAATTTGCAACATTCATCTCAGGAACCACGTTTTTGTTGCTTCTAATTTCTTCTTAATTTGTTCATTTACATTCTAAGATTCACTGCCATACAGCAAAACTGGTTCTATATAGAATTTCAGCACTCTTACATTATGTGATAGTGACTTATTGCATAAGATACTCTTCATTTTCTGAAATGCAGCTTTTGCTTGCCCTATTCTGCTCTTAATCTCTGTTGTGCATCTTCCATCTGATGTTATAAATGCCCCTGGGTATTTAAAATTATCCACTTGGTTAAGAAGTTTCCCTTCTATTTCTAGATATAACAAACTAAAGTGTTTGTTTTGTTACTGAAACTTACACAGTATACAAATTCAGGGAAGCTGCCTCATACTATACATTTTGCTTCAATTTCATTGTGGTGTATAGGTCAGATTTCTCAGGAATCACATGTCTGTTGCTTCTAATTTCTTCTTAATTTGTTCATTACATAAAATCTATTCTATAGACTATAACAACATATATAACAATATTTCCCATTGCCTTAAAAGCATGGAGGGCAAGTCACTAAGTCATAAAATACATAAAACTATAAGAGATCCCCGGGAAGGTTAACCCGGTCAACAAATGCCCACAGAAGTCGGATGTGTCGGCCTAACGGCGCAAAAACGCAGCTCTGCTGTAAACAGGCACAACGCAGTCACATCCGAAAAAAAAATCCGGATGAACGAAGAAGAAGAAACTATAAGAGATGTGAATTGAAAACCATATATTATTGTACTCACATCTCTCCTTATTTCTGAAGATAATCTGTCACCAATTACCTTCAATGGAATCTGTTTAGATGCCAAAGTTAGACACATTGACCTCTCAGATATATGCATAATTTGATGTGGTGAACACAACTTAGAAGGGGAATACAGAAGAAGAAAAGGTTGTATTTCCATTGCAATCTTGTATTTGTTTGTTTGATAAAATGTTTCTTGCATTTTATAATTACAGCCACCTCCGTTTGTAAATATGACACCGCCTGCCACATCAACTTTCAATATTCTACCAGCAAACTTGCCAACAGGCCAGGTAGGTACTTAATTTCAAGTAGGGCTACCATAAAGAAGACAAACACTTGTTGCACGTTAGCATAGCAGCAATTGTAAATGTATGTTTTGTTTCCAAATGTTGTACATGCATATAACATGTTGGGGATATTTATGTGAACAGCACACAAGGTGGCAATATTGTCATTACCACACTGGAGATCAGGGAATGTTTATGTGAACAGCACACAAGGTGGCAATATTGTCATTACCACACTGGAGGTAGTCTCCTCACTCATGTACGTTCATCACGACATGTAGTTGTGGGCACCCGCCGTCCTGAAAGTCGCACATCTAGTCTCCTTGAGTCTCTCATGCGGGGCCATATATCCCCTTTTTTCCCTCGTCCGCTCAACTCGGAATCACGTGACGCATTGTTTTCCATGTCAAGCTTGGAACACCGACCGCTCGAATCCTTGTCCTCGGCTGATTTGCATATTAATTTTCATAGGTACTTTGTTTCGGTTTCTTAACTGCACCAAAGTTTAGCCTAGGTTCGTGTTCCCACCACAGAATGTAGGCCACTGGGTGTGTCTACCTCCTATAAACTAGAATCATCCTGTGTTCCTCTTTTGGTTGTGATGGGTTGAGACAATGCCTTCGCTGAAGTTCACATTGTAAATGCCGGCTATCCTGGCCTCTAAGTCCTACTGTAGGCGGTCGACAGTTCACGGGGTATTCCAGGTCTTTAAGTCTTTGAACTTTGGAGATTTAAAAATATGTTTTCTAAGGTCGACGCCCTTGTCTTAACTTCGTGTTGACTTTTGTTGCTGCCAAAATAAGTATGTTGATATGCTCTGGTTATAGGAACGTTAGTTTCCTACTACCACAATCTCATCCTCAAAAAATGTTGGCGCCCCGCAAATCCTAAGGATGTCTCTCCTATCCTAAAATCAAAGTCCCATCACCTCGTCTCACGATGTCTGATCCTCTCAGACCATCGCCTGGTCATGTCCCCATGGTCAAACATGTACCACTCCGATTCGTCTGGAATGTTATGATCTATCTCAACTGCTGAGACATTTGGTTGCCCTGGTAGTCCCAACATCATCTCTAATGATTCCTCTGCTGCTCCATCCTCACAACTTCGCAGCTCATGGCTGCCAACTCTAATCAGCAACCCGTCTCCTGATTTATGATTATGACCTTTATGATTGTGTACAGTCCTCTTGACATGATTGGCTCTCTGGCAACCATGTACTTGTCCTCAGACCACATGTTTTAAATCTTCACTCTATCGGTATGGTGGATCCTCCTAACGAGTTTGCCCACTTGTAGTTGTATAGAGTTTGCCATTTGGTCACTTCTCTCTTTCCTAGCAGCGACATGCTTCTTCAGCTGCTCGTTTGCCCGGACATGTGCGTCATGCAAATGAGAAAGATGTCCCTCTTAAATATCCACTCGCACCTGCATCCCTGATGTTGCTTACAATATTTATGATGAAGTCCACATGTAAATATGGTTCCCGCCCAAAAGTCAAGTAGTGAGGGGAAAACCCTTTTGATGCGTGAGGCGTTGTTTTTGCACTTAATAAAATGTTTCTTGCATTTTATAATTACAGCCGCCACCATTGCCATCGACAAACCCAACCTCTATGGATGTTTCTCAGCCACTTCCATTTGTAAATATACCACAGCCTGCCACGCCAACTTCCAATATTCCACCAGCAAACTTGCAACCGGTACAGCCTATGAATCCACTAGCACCAGAATTATGGGTGGAACATACTACACCTACAGGCCAGGTAGGTACTTAATTTCAAGTAGGGCTACCATAAAGAAGACAAACACTTGTTGCATGTTAGCATAGCAGCTATTTTAAATGTATGTTTTGTTTTAAAATGTTGAACGTGCCATAAAACATATTGGGGATATTTACGTGAACAGCACACAAGGTGGCAATATTGTCATTACCACACTGGAGGTCAGGTGGATGTTTATGTGAACAGCACACAAGGTGGCACTATTATCATTACCACACTGGAGGTCAGGGGGATATTTACGTGAACAGCACACAAGGTGGCAATATTGTCATTACCACACTGGAGGTCAGGGGATGTTTACGTGAACAGCACACAAGGTAGCAATATTATCATTACCACACTGGAGGTCAGGGGGATATTTACGTGAACAGCACACAAGGTGGCAATATTGTCATTACCACAACTGGAGATCAGGGGATATTTACGTGAACAGCACACAAGGTGGTAATATTGTCATTACCACATTGGAGGTCGGGATATTTACGTGAACAGCACACAAGGTGGCAATATTGTCATTACCATACAGGCGGTCAGGGGGATATTTATGTGAACAGCACACAAGGTGGCAATATTGTCATTACCACACTGGCGGTCAGGTGGATACTTACGTGAACAGTACACAAGGTGGCAATATTGTCATTACCACACTGGGGGTCAGGGGGATATTTACGTGAACAGCACATAAGGTGGCAATATTGTCGTTACCACACTGGCGGTCAGGTGGATACTTACGTGAACAGCACACAAGGTGGCAATATTGTCATTACCACACTGGAGGTCAGGGGGATATTTACGTGAACAGCACATAAGGTGGCAATAGTGTTATTACCACATTGGCAGTCAGGTGGATACTTACGTGAACAGCACACAAGGTGGCAATATTGTCATTACCACACTGAAGGTCAGGGGGATATTTACGTGAACAACACACAAGGTGGCAATATTGTCATTACCACACTGGAGGTCAGGGGGATATTTACGTGAACAGCACACAAGGTGGCAATATTGTCATTACCACACTGGAGGTCAGGTGGATACTTACGTGAACAGCACACAAGGTGGCAATATTGTCATTACCACACTGGAGGTCAGGGGGATATTTACGTGAACAGCACACAAGGTGGCAATATTGTCATTACCACACTGGAGGTCAGGGGATATTTACGTGAACAGCACACAAGGTGGTAATATTGTCATTACCACACTGGAGGTCAGGGGGATATTTACGTGAACAGCACACAGGGTGGCAATATTGTCATTACCACACTGGAGGTCAGGGGATATTTACGTGAACAGCACACAAGGTGGCAATATTGTCATTACCATACTGGCGGTCAGGTGGATACTTGCGTGAACAGCACATAAGGTGGCAATATTGTCATTACCACACTGGCGGTCAGCATGGCCGAATGGATAAGAGCTTTCACATTTAAACTTTTGGTGTGCTGATAGCAAGATTGCAGGTTCAACCCCTACACCAGTAAGGTTGGATTAAAATATTGACTTCTCGTCCTTGACTCGGGGACATAAATTACACGTACCTCAGAAGTCGGAGTGGGTTCATCTGATGGCAAGGGACACTGGTAATAGGGAAAGTTAATCCACACACAAAAATCAGTCCAGCGTGGACAATGCTCAAGTTTTAAGCAAATGAACAAAGAATGAAAATTACCACACTTATAAACAACTTTAAAACTCCTGAAGGAAAGCTGTGAGATGGAATCCTAGTGGATGCTATTAAACTAGTATGAACACTGCAACTAAATATGCTCACATTATGTAGTTGAGCCTGGGAACTAGAAGAAATAAGAGCAAATTGGAGAGGATGCTATCTGGTGAAGCTACCAAAGGCAGAGGATTACCATTTTAGACAGACCAGAACTATTCTTATTATGTGTTTCAGAACCGGACAGTCCACTGCAAAAGAATATAATATAAAATATAGATGTGATAGAATGGAAATAGGAGAAGAAGGAAAAGGGAAGGGAGAAGGGGGGATAATTGAGAGAGTAAATAGAGGAGAGAAGGAAGGAGATAAGAAGGGAAGATAAGGTATGAAAGATGTGGATCTTTCCCATTGTGGGGACGCCTACTAATGATGTAACCACCCTACTTGTGTACTGTGATGTCAGGTAAGATGAACGAGTATATACACTACAGCGGCCACAGATCGATCTACAACAGTAGTTCCCAAGCTTTTCAAGCAGAGGGCCATATCTACAATTTTTGGTAGTTAAGCGGGCCACAACGTTATAAAATTATAAAAGTCATGCAATATCATTCTTATCTTTCTTAACTTAAATTTTACATCAGTTTCGAAAATCGCTATTAATGTAATTAATTTACAATTGTAACTGTTCTTCATAACCAGTTACTTAAGTTCAGATGCCAGTTTATCAATGTCTGGGCACAAATCTGTCGTGCCCAAAGTCATAAGCGCAGCTAGGTTACTGTCGGTGAGTCTGGAATGTTGCTTGTATTTTTATAACGATCATTGTGGAAAATGACTGCTCGAGGCCTCGTGTGCCACTTTCTGACAGCTGGCGGGCCACAAGTGGCCCGTGGGCCGTGATTTGTGAACCTCTGATCTACAGGATCTTAGTTTAACAAGCCAAATAAAAGGCAACACAAATTTGAGTTTATTTCACCTCAAAAACCTATTACAACAGAATGCACTCAATAGATGGTATTACAAATGCCAAAATAAAACGACTGATCATAGGGTAGTATGGAAAAATCCCCTAGTCAAAGAAATGCAAGGTACAACTATCAAAAAATGCAAGGTACAACCATCAGTAAATGTAAGATATGACCATCAATAAATGCAAGATGTGACCATCAATAAATGCAAGGTACTACCATCAATAAATGCAAGGTAGAACCATCGACCACTGTCTAATGGCTGCCCACTTATTTATCCAGGAAGGCAATTATTATTCCTGATTCTTGAAAAATATAAGTAACAACATGTCTGACTATCGCTGCCCAGCAAACATTATTACATAAAATCAAACATTTGTGCATTCATGCGTGGAAAGCCCCTAGCATCTAATGACGTCCTTCATTTATACATGTTAAACCTATCATTAATCTCATAATCATCATCTTCATCGTGTGCCATGCTTATAAGCACGGTCGGTTATGGCCTGCCATATGGCACGATTACTGTGGCTTAGGACTCTTTGACATCTAAATGAGTATCCCTTGTCACACAGACTGCACATCTAGAGGTTTGGACTGGCTAATTATTCAATGTTCTTTCTCTGACCTCTGTTCTACAACCCTATATAGAGCGAGGATCAGCTAGACCTGTCATGACTATGGTCAATCCCTATATTTCTACCTAATGCTTGGGGTCTGAATTATGGTACAATCAACTTGGCACTAGTAGCTCTTACTTCCCAACATGCCCTCTAGCGTTATATCAGCCAAAAATTCATCTAAATCTTTACTCCAAGTTTCCGTTGAGATCCGAACTGTGACTGCTGATATGGAAGGCAACTTTACCGGCCGCCATACCCGCCAGATAATTTCCTTGTCCTCAGTTAATCTCTTAACCCAACTAACAATAGCTGCTGTGTTCCATATCTTGTCGGCCCCTGAGTTCTGCACCATACTGTTCCCATACCTAAAGTGACCTTGCCTGTCAGCTGGTTTACCCAGTAAACGTTTCAGTCGGTCCATCCACTTGCTGGTTGGTTTATCTCTCGAACGTTCGGTTTTCGTTCAAATCTTCTTATCCTGTAATGTTCTAGCATTTGGTTAAAGACTAATTTATATTATTACCTGTGCACTTAATTGCTTAGCTACTTGGAGTAAAGATTTAGATGAATTTTTGGCTGATATTTGGTTTCTCTCCCCTACTTTGATAGTACTTAGCTGGTTAGTTAAGTGCATCTCTTTTACAGGAGGTCGCAATCCACTCCAACATTTGTTGGCTGTTTGTGATTTCTTGGCAAGATGCGCTCAGTAGTGTGGCTGACGCCACATACACCTACACAAGATCTATCAACGTGTTTATCTAAACTTATGACAACTTACATGAACACCGTTGTTAGCAGTTATTTGCTCGTTTGTGTTTCACCTGGCTTTCCCAGTCTTGTCTGACCACAGCCGTCAGGGTGATTTTGCCAAACGTGCTTTCTCTGATTTGACTGTAGTTAGTTAATTTCCCAAACTTATACAACAGGCAGTGTTCTGCCATTCCTCCGTAATCTGGGTTCCTTGGCTAACAATAGTTGCGTTTTCCACATGGCTCTCTTCAGGTTTGTTCGCCTCTCACCATTAATTGTAGCTTACCAGCGGTCCTCTGTTGCCGCAACTGCTTGTCTGTAGCAAACGGTTTTCCATTTCCAGTTGAACTGTCCTGCCACTTAGCAATTTCGTAAGTCTGCATTTAATTCTGTCCTTTGGCAGGTACACCTAAGTCAGTCCTGTTATCTTCCTAGTAGTCTTCTTGCTCATGTATGTTCCTCATGGCATGTAGTTGTGGGCACCTGCTGTCCTGAATGTCGTACTTCTAGTCTCCTTGAGTCTCTCATGTGGGGCCATATATCCCCCCTTTTCCAACGTCCGCTCGACTTGGAATCACGTGAACACCAACCGCTCGAAGCCCTGCCCTCTGCTGATTTGCATATTAATTTTCATAGATACTTTGTTTCGATTTCTTAATCGCACCAAACTTTAGCCTAGATTCATGTTCCCACCAGAGAATGTACGCCACCGGACATGTCTACCTCTTATATTCTAGAAACATCCTGTGTTCCTCTTTTGTTTGTGATAGGTTGAGACAATGCCTTCGCTGAAGTTTACATTGGGATTGCCAGCTATCCTGGCCTCTTAAGTCCTACTATAGGTGGTCGACAGTTCATGGGGTCGTCCAGGTCTTAAGTCTTTGAACTTTGGAGATTTAAAAATATGTTTCCTTAGGTCGGCATCCTTGTGTTAACTTTTGTTGCTGCCAAAATAAATATGTTGACCTGCTCTGGTTATAGGAACGTTAGTTTCCTACTACCACAATCTCATCCTCAAAACACCCCGGGAACGTTAACCCGGTCAACAAATGCCCGCAGAAGTCGGATGTGTTGGCCTAAGGCGCAAGAACGCAGCTCTGCTGTAAACAGGCACAACGCAATCACGTCCGAAAAAAAAACTCCGGATGAACGCAGAAGAAGAAGATCCTCAAAAAATATTGGCGCCCCCACCAATCCTAAGGATGTCCCTCCTATACTGAAATAAAAGTTCTGCCACCGCCTCTCACGACGTCTAATCCTCTCAGACCATTACTTGGTCATGTCCCCTCCCCAGGCTGGAACATGCACCTCACCGGTTCTTCCGGAATGTCCTGATCTATCTCGACAACTGCTGAGACATTCAGTTGCGCTGGTAGTCCCAACATCATCTCTAACGATTCCTCTGCTGCTCCATCCTCACAACTTCGCAGCTCATGGCAGGCAACTCTAATCAGCGACCTGTCTCCTCCAACCTTTATGATTTTGTACAGTCCTCCTGACATGGTTGGCGCTCTGGCATCCGTGTACTTGTTCTCAGACCACATGTCTTGGATCTTCACTCTGTCGGTATGGTGGATCCTCTTCCTTACGAGTTCGCCCACTTGCAGTAGTATAGAGTTTGCCAATTTGTCATTTCTCTCTTTCCTATTAGCAGCATGCTTCTTCAGCTGCTCGTTTGCCCGGATGTATGCATCATGCAAACAAGAAAGATGTCCCTCTTAACATCCATTCGCACCTGAATCCCTGTCATTGGGGACAGTATTTACGATGAAGTCCACATGTAAATGTTGTTCCTGCCCAAAAATCAAATAGTGAGGGGAAAACCCTGTTGAGTTGTGAGGCCTTGAATACCTGCCACACTTCGGCTAGGTGGTCAGACCATCTCCTCTTCTCCATAGCTTCTTGGGATCTGAGTAGGTTGTGCGGGGTCTTAATAAAACGCTCACATTGACCATTTCCCCGAGGATTCCAGGCAGTTGTGCGGCCTTCTCAATACCATATGCTTTCCACAACTCTGCTATAATGGCAGACTCAAAGTTTCTGCCTTGGTTGGAGTGTAGTCTCTGTGGTACACCAATGTACAGAGACCATTTCTCTATTGAGACCTTTGCTACTGTGGAGGCTTTTGATCTCTTGTCGGGGTGTTGATAGTGAACTTTGAGAATACGTCAGTGATGACTAGCATATTTTCATATCCTCTCACATCCTTCTCTAATAAAGTGAAATCCATTGATACCACTTCAAATGGTTTCGAGGCTAACAAGTATTTTGATCTGCTCTGGTTGTAGGAACGTTAGTTTCTTACTACCACTTAGATATATATAAAATGTATATAAAATTCAAGACTGGCAAATCAGCCAAGTGTACATGAGGACTGGTGCCGCAGACAGCAGATCACATACTGCAAGACTGTCCTAAAAATATAATCTTTGCAAACATTTTGGCCTGAAAAACAACAGTGGAAGATAAAATATGTTTAAAAGATTGGTTGAATGTTTCCAGCAGCTTTTTGAATGTTTTGTGTAGTTGCTGATAGACAATTTTGAAGGAAATTTGTAAAGGTTTTTTAAAATTTCTATACAATACAAAAAAGGCTTTAGGTACTTTTTGAAGCTATTTCATATTTTCTTCCTGTATGAGAATCTATGCTAATGCCAGTTATATATGGTCTGTTTTGTGAGAGTAAAATATATGCACCAGTTATTTCACATATAAATACATATATATAGTTTTGTAAAATTAAATCGCTACTATGGTTTAAGAAGCCATGGTAGTGTCTAGTGGTTCCTAGAAGCAAGGATATTTTATGGATTCCATGGCTTCAGGGTCAACCCAGCCTCTTGAAAATGTGTGCCAGAAAATGTTCTGGAACGTTAAAAGGTATGATTCTGACCACACCTGCCAAGTGTCAGTTTGTCTAAAAAAAATTATGGCCCTAGAACCAGACCCCAACATGCTCCATGACAACAAATGTTTATATATTTTTTTAAATCTCTTAATCTTTTAACAATTTGTTTTTCTTTTAAAGGTGTATTATTACAATCCAAAAACTCTTGTGACTTCCTGGACACGCCCTCAGAATGAATATATTGTTAAGCAAGCTGAATGGGAAATTGCTCACAATTATTTATCTGCTGAATGGGAAATTGCTCAAAATTATATATCTGAAGCTGTCGCTGAGATAGGTAATGTATATTAAATACCTAATTCATGCCAGAGATGGTTGTGTGTTTCCAACCTGAATTTTATCATTCTGGTCGTAGTTTTGTTTTGTACCTTTTCTGGATTGTCCGTGACTAAATGGTCAAGCTGCCTGCCTCGTGCTCTGAAGGTTGGGGATTTATTTTCAGGCTGTAATTTTGGTTTATGAGTGCAGTTCTTTCATAGGTCCTTGGAGACGGCCACTGGGGATACGGCATACAGCAGGGTTATGTATGGCTTTCTGATGTCTTCATTCATGTATATTGAGGTCTGACCCTGTATCATCAACTGGAATACAAAGGTTCTATATGGACGTAAGTGTGCTCTCAGAATAGGCTGTCAGTTCTCCAAACCTTGCACTATTGTGCCATGGCTACCATAAGGATCTGCCATTTCACTGGTGCTTTCAATGTTTACACTAGGAGGATATCAATGATAGAGGCAGTATGTATTGAACATATTCTGACATTTGCTGACAATGTCCTTGTTTATAGACACGGTAAGGAGTTCCAAATTGATGTTATATAGCCGGGTGAGCACCCAACCTTGCACAATACCCCACGGCTTGTGCATTCATCATCTATGGTAGCAAAAATCCAACTTCTGGCTTAACTTGGTGGAACTGTTTTAACTAACAGTAGAAGCGACGGTGGCGAGTCTCTGGCACTGTAAAAACCCAGAATGTCTAGATAAGTATTTCCAAAATCAACCTCCAAATCATTCATTCATTCATTCATCCAATTCATTCATTCATTCATCCAATTCATTCATTCATTCATTCAGTAGCATGTCCTTTGCAGAACATCGCTCCCATAACAACCTTCCGGAAAACTTTTCGATCACAAGCAAGATGTCCCGGGTCCAATACACTCATCTGGAGATCACCCGCCACATCCTGCGTCCATCTTCTCTTTGGCCTTCCTCTTCCTCTCTTCTCAGGCATATACCCATCCATTATTGTTCTCTCCAAACTTTCATGACATTTCAAGAGACCAAAATAGATCAATTTGTATTCAAAGTCATTTGTGCGCTGCTCAGCTTGTTTAGTAAGTGTTTAGTAACCTCCGATTGGCTGGTAAAAATAAACAGTTGCCATAGCAACACCGCTCATTGCTTGGATCATCCAGTAGTCTTTTAGCTCACTACACATCAACCTACAGTCGCGAATCACAAACACATAAACATGGACACTGTTATTGCCTTTCCCGCCAGCTGTGAAATTCGTGGTGTGATTCGTTTTCTTCAATCAGAAGGTCAAATGTGGCTGAGATTGATCATCGATTGTTTTGTGTGTATGGTGATAACGTTATAAATGACAATTCTTTGAAGGATTGGTGCAGGAAATTCAGAGATGGGCATAAAGATGTGCATGATGAGGGTGGACAAGGACGACATTAATGAGTGACAGATGAGCTTATTCAAAAAGTCAACCAAGTTGGAAGAGTGCCGTTTCACAATTTCAGATCTTTCTACAGAATTTCCACAAATTTCTAGTACTAGTCTTTTTTGAATTGTCACAGAAAGGTTAGGTTACCACAAATTCTGTTCATCATGGGTATGAAAGCAACTGACTAACGTTCACAAAGCTCAAAGAATGGGCTCAGTTTTGATGTTCCTTCTGCACTACTGGGAAGAGGGGAATGCATTTCTCAACAGCAGTGACTGGGAACGAGACACGGGTTCACTTCATGAATGCAAGGACGAAGGAGCAGTCAAAACAGTGGATGCATACCCATTCTCCAAATAAGCACAAAAAATTCAAGACAACATTTTCGCAACAAAAAATAATGGTTACTGTGTTCTGGGGCCGCAAGGGCATTTTGTTAATAGAATTTATGACTCTAGGGATCACAATAATGTCAGAAGTTTATTGTGAAACACTAGAAGCTTCATCAGTCATCCAAAACAAAAGGCGCGGAATGCTCATCAGTGGCGTCATTATCCTGCACAATAACAAGCAGCCCCACACTGCTGCTTGCACAAAGGCTTTACTTGAACAGTTTAAGTGGGAAATTTTCAACCACCCCCTTACAGCCCAGACTTGGCACCAAGCGATTATCATCTCTTCGGCAATATGAATGTCTGGATGGCTACCCAGCACTTCAACACTGCTGAGGAGCTCATGGATGGTGTCATCAACTGGCTAAGTACCCAGGCTGCGCCATTCCTTGATGAGGAGTTACAAAAACTCGTGCCACTGTATGACAAGTGCCTGAATTTAAGTGTTGACTGTGTGGAAAAGTAATTCAGTGTTGTATGTAACTTTTGTATGTATTCAGATGTTATTGTCAGTTTGTTTAAATTTTTACCAGCTAATCGGAGGTTAGACCAAGAAGGCGGTGGAGAGATAATACATGTACAGACCTACAAGCACTTGGAATCAACGACTGGCAAGAGAAGGTCCACCAGAGAGACGAATGGAGACGGATTGTATTTGCAGCAAAGAACCTCAATGGCTCGGAACGCTGAAGAAGAAGAAGAAGAATCGGAGGTTGATTTTGGAATAGCCCTTGTACATGCTTACATATCTAAACTCGAGTAAGTCTACTCTCATAAAGGAAATGTGCTGAAGACAGAGACAACCAACCAGGAGGCGCACCACAGAAATCAGGATGCCATGCAATTATGCCATGAAATTTGTCAATTACTGCAAAATTTATGTCGCTTGCCCTGCTGTGGACCCCCAGTCAGGTGCTGCGCCGGGCCCTATGCTTTGAAAGGGTCTACCCAAAACAGCTGGAGATGTCCTGTTGAGCCAGGGGTCCTGAGAATAGAGCATTTGGCCATACCAAATAAAGATTTAAAATAATGCACTGGAATTCTTAGGGAGTCATCAACATAAAAATAGAACTTGAAAGCATCTTGAATCAAGAACAAATAAGTGCATGTTGCTTGCAAAAAACTCACCTTACTGAAAACATAGCCTTCAAAATCAGAGGCTACCAGGGCTACTAATCTGACAAAAGGACAGGCGAAAGGGTGGGATACTAACCCTTGAAAAATTAACATCGCTGCTTCCCGAATTTAAGTTTACATGAAAGTGCCAATTATCAGACACTCAAACTTAAGACAGACAATACAAATCTACATCTGACCAATTACTACTGTTTAAGTGACCGCCTACAGGCACTGGACACACTACCATTAAAAGAAAAAAAGTTATTGTGTGTGGCGATTTCAGCAGCCACTCACAGAGCTGGGGCTGTGATCACATGGACCATAGAGGAGAGAGACTGGAAGACTGGCAGGATGAGAATAGATTCATCTTGATTAACAAGCCTCTGTCTGGCCAACATACCTTCTACTCAAAATCATGGCACACTACTTCACAATAAAACAAATGTAGCCCAAATGGGCTAAATTTGTTTTATTGTGAAGTGCTCTCGATATAGGTTTAATTCTTTACCTGTCTTATACATGGTTAATGGTAAATAAAACAGTATAACATTATATAACATTCTGAGGAAAACCTATAGATAGTGTGTCTCCCATAGTGAATGTCGCAAGGTGTGGATGCTGATTGTTCCAGTAATACACTATTACATTTGGATCGACCCCTCATGCATTCTTGCTGAAAGGACAAATTATTCCAAGCACACAGCCTCCTCTTTAATCTTCTTTTTGTGATTGCTGTTATTAATGATGACACCAACAGGTGAGTTCTCACGATGAACTCAACCGTTCTTTAGAAGTTCCTCTCAAATGAACTCAACTGTTGTTTAGAGTTCCTCTTTAGGTCCACACAGCTTGTAGTTAAATGTTGATTCAGTGGGCCAATATATTTTTCTTAGCCAGCTGTTCACAGAACAAACTTGTAGAAGATTTTCAACTGTCTGCCTGGTTTACACATGAGTAGTGATGAAGCCTATGCATTTGTTTATTCAGTCTTTTATGCTCTGTCCTGAGGTGAAGAATGGTGATCTATCTCTGCTAGTCAAGAGTGTTGTAGTCATCATTGTACCTCTCTGACAGCCTGTGTATTTCAGTTTCTCATAATATGAAACTTCATTACCTTCTTTTTCACTTTCTCCTCCTACTTTTTTTTTAAAAGTTTTTTTTTTTTCTTTGCATATTGGGTTCACCACAATGAGATATTACCCACAGTAGCATGATTTAGTTTTCTGGCAACAACTTTGCATATTGCACTTCTAAGTTCCGAGAGCTTACTATCATCAAGAGCTTGTAGTACAGCTAGTGCACGAGTAAAGACTACCACATCTTGTTCTATAGCTTGAACTTCAACTGTATAGTTGGAACAGAATTTACCAGTGGGAATGCATACCTTGTCTTATAGTGGTTGGTCAGTATATAATGTATAGACACCCACACCCCCCTCCCCCCCATCCCAATTCTGAACAGCATTTGTTGTTAAGTCATCTGTTTAGATGTGTTATCCATGATCATTCAGGCTATCTCACTTGAATCATGCAGTGGTTTACTACTGCACTTCATTATACTCATTTCCAGTTGTAAGGCTAATAATTAATATACTAGTTATTAGATCTTTTAATTCACTTATAATTAAATAGCGTTCTGTCTTGTCAACCTTTCATTCATGATAAAAAGCATAATATTCTCTAGCCTTTCTCCTCCATTTTAATTTGCATATAAGATTATAAACTGACTACACCAGTCCTCTAATCTTATATATAAAAAAGGATCTCCGTCTGTCTGTCTGTCTGTATGTATGTATGTCCTTTATAAGCTCGCGAACGGCCCATCCGATTGAGATGAAATTTTCTACACGCCTTCCTTTCATTCCAGAGCTGCCAACTGTCGTAGTTTTTTTTTTCTTCTTCCTCCTCCTCCCTCCTCCCTCTTCCCCCTCCCAAAATACGTACGTCCAGGAAATGGTCTTCTACATAGACACTTCTCTCTGAGGTCCGCGATAACATATTAACCTGGTGGGATGGCATCAATCATCCTACTACCTCCACCCTCCTCCTCCCTTCTCCTCCTCCTCCTCTCCCCTCCTCCTCCTACCCTCTTCCTCTTCCCCTCCTCCCTCTCCCTCCTCTCCTCCTCCTCCATCCTCCTCCTCCCTCTCCCTCCTCCATCCTCCTCCTCCCGCTTCTTCCTCCTCCCTCTTCCTCCCTCTCCCTCCTCTTCCTCCTCCCTCTACCTCCTCCCTCTACCTCCTCCCTCCACCCTCCTCCTCTTCCTCCTCCCCTCTCCCTCCTCCCTCTTCCTTCCTCCTCCTACTCCCTCTCCTCCTCCTCCCCCTACCTCTTTCCTCCTCCCTCCTCCTCCCTCCTCCTCCTCCCTCTTCCTCCTCCTCCCTCTTCCTCCCTCCTCCTCCTCCTCCTGCATTCTCATCCTCCCTCCTCCTCCTTCTTCCTCCTCCCTCCACCTCCCTCTCCCTCCTCCTCTCTCCTCCTCTTCCCTCCCCCTCCCCTTCCTCCTCCTCCCTCTTCCTCTTCCTCCCTCCTCCTC